>JAPYZR010002888.1:0-15456 GCA_030522945.1 Trichopria nigra
CTTATTTCTTTTCGTTGGACTCCAACGTTGCGAACTTCAGCAGCATAACATTTTATTTTCAGGCGTATTTTTTAGTGCAAAAATCTTCCATAGTTAAAAAAGCATAATTCGTTAAAATTCAACCTATTAAAAGAAAACAACTTGAATTAAGGGATTCATATTATCAAAAATATAAGAGCTCATAATTTAAACAAAATATGTGTAAATTACAATTCTGTACTATTTATTTACTGAAGTTGTAAATCGACTCTTCAACAATTATTGTATTGATTTAGGACATTTCATAATTTAAGGGATTTACTGACAAAACGATAAGACTATTTGATTTCAAGTGGCATTAGTATTATAACATGCAATTTTATTAACATAATCTGTACATTTTTATAATTCAAGTTCAAAAATAAGTAAAAAATGGTCACTGTACAACAAGGTTCAAAGAACCACAAAAAAATATATAATTTTCGGCCTGGATCTAGGCCCTCTTCAGAAAAAATGTAATAAAATATACAAAATGTAATAATTAAAAATCTATCTTATTTTTGAACTTGAATATTTAATCGGTCAAGAAATTTTCATATTACATTTTTATAATTGTATATAAATATGTAAATATATAAATATAGTAGGAAAATCATTGCAACATATATAAAAATGCAAAATATTAAATACAGAAATATAAAATATATTACAATAAAGAAACATTTGCAAATTATATCACATTTAGGCTAATGTTCTTTATATTAAAAAAGTTTATTTCTGGAGTATACTAAAACTTCAAAGTGAACCAACAATTAAAAAATGTATCATTGTTTATGTTCTAATGAATAACTTAGTTATTTTATTAAAATATGTCAAAATGGAAAAGTTATGTCCTACTAACTAGATTTGCACAATAATATCGATTACAGTTAACAAATGTTTCAGTAACAAAATGCTCCAAGAACTTTATTGGAGTCACTAAATATTTTATAAAATGTTTAATTTCACAACTTCACAAATGCTACTATTATTTACTATAATTTCAATTCTATCTACCATTATGAAATGTTCAAAAGAAATGTTTCATTAAATAATTTGAATAACTGCTGTAATTGTCAACAAAAAATGGCTGAAAAGTGCAATTAATCCAAAGTATGCTGCAACTTTTTGAAATGGATAAAAGATGCTGAATACTTCACATTGCATTTACATTAATGTGTATTAAGCGAACTGTGTTACGTAAGAGTCTTTACATGAGTGATAATGTAAATCCACTTCTTTCACTGACTTGTAATCTAAATATAAACCTTTAAAAATAAATTTAAGAATGAAATAAATGCCATTCATTAAGAATCAAAACCCTTTAACATGATCCTAAAAATTAAATAACGTTAGCAATACCATTCGCTTCATTCTCATTGCCAGGAATGTGTCCCGCTTGCAAAAGTTTACTCAGTCTTTGTACTTCTTCTAAAGAGGTTGCTGCAGATATGGCATCTTTAATCTTCATCCTTTCATCAACAGTTATTGCAGGCTTATCGATATTGTCCTGTGCTTGGGACTTTGCTTTCTTTGCAATTTCTTTAATCATTTCCTTGCCCTTTTTGCTTTTGAAATATTCATCAGCTGCAATTCTTTCTTTTTGCTTAATTTTCCTGAAATCCAGCAATCGCAGTTGTGGTAATGTGTAGATTAAAAATTGCCGATATTGTGGTTTTGCCGAAACTGGATTTTGTAATAGACATAAATTTGTTAAATTTGTCAATGGAACTAGTGGTTCCAAATCACCAAGCTCTTGAATCAAATTTCCTGTCACCATAAGAGTTTCCAAATTTGGTATACAGTGCTCCAAACCTTCAGCAATTCTGACTATGCGATTGTTATTAAAAAACAAGGTTTTGATGCGTTTGAGAAGAGGAAATCCATCTAATTTTCGAATATCATTGTCAGAGAAATCAATTGTATCAAATTGATCCTAAAATTAAAACATAATTTTAAATAATTTTATGAGGTTAAAGAATAATTTGTTTAAAAAATAACTTATATATTTTAATGTATCATAAAATATAAGTTGATTATTCTATATTATTTTACAGATTTATGAATTTTTCTCAACATTTAAATTACAATTTAATAATATAAATTTGGATATCAGAATATTTCTGCATTAATGGACAAATTATTTTAATAACAAAAACAAGTGCATTCCAGTAAAGAAAAATGAGTTCGAATAGGATTCAGATTCAATTTACAGATTTCTTTTAAATTCTATACAGTGAAATGAATTTTAAATTGTATTGCCGAACCCAATTTCTGGATCTCTCGAGCTCTATTCTTTTACTAGGGCTTATGAATTATTGAAAAGACATCTATCAATTATGTAGACAATTATAAAAAATAGTTTTCGTATCTGATTTAACATTAATATGTTTTGCAGCTATATAAAAAATCTTTCCAACAATATGTAAACATTTACGTTAAACAGGATGGTTCATTATTTTAACATTTATATTTTATAAGTAACTGAAGAAATGTTCTTTTGTTTTGATATAAAATAATAAAATTTTATATATACATATCACAATTTGAAGAATACTTCAACAGAAATACTAACCAAAGTGGCACCCAAATTTTCGATTGTAGGAATTTTATAACCTGAAAAAAGATATATATAAATAAATATTATAGGTTATAAAACACCGGTTTCGCGGTCGTTAATATTTGTATATTTCCACTGACCTCTAAGATCTAATTCTCGATCTCTAACTGGGTTAATATACTGCATTGATTGTTGAATTAAATCCGGCGTTAATTTGACCATTTTTAATGTTTTATAAACTGTATAAACGAACACGTATGATAATTATTGCAAATTATTACGGGATAGACTCATTCGTATTCGGTTTAGTGATACATATGTGTGTGTGTATATATACGTGATTGGTCAGACACACCAGACAGGTCAACCGTCAAACATTATCGTGCCTTTGTAAACGACATATGTATTGTACAAGCTACATGTACATACGTATTAGGATGTTTCATATAAGCACGGAATTATAGGCAGCATAAGTCCTGTCATGTCCGACCTGTCCCCATCAGTCCCCATCACTTGAATGTGGGTTCGGTAAAATAACATTTAAATGACATATCGTCGCGTCACGATTATTAAGGGCAACGAATATAGACGCTTATAGAGGGACAGAGCCCCTGTTAAATGGTGAGACGAATTATGGTTCCCCAAAGAGTCACATTCGCAATGAGAGTGAGAAAGACACTCTTATGTGCAGTACACATTTGTTGTCCTTCTGTTCCCCAGTCTCATCTTCCCTATACGCTCTGGGCTTCTATATGCTCTATATTCGTTGTTAAGGGTTATGTATGTACAATATATATATATATATATATATATATATATGATATATATATATATGCGGAGAACTCGACCCATATTCGACCCATACATTTGATTACATATGTAGCGGTCGTATCATGGTGGAATAAGAAAGGTGAAGCTGCGCAGTAAACTAATACTTCAGCCAATCAGGGATTCGGTCTTTTCGTGCACGCGCGAAATTATTTCGTTCAAACCACTGATCTATATAGATCTATATATCTATATAGATCAGTGGTTTCGATGCGGTACCAAAAAGTTTGTGAGTAATGTGAGTATATGGAGAGAAAGTAATTGCCTATATATAGTAAAAACGCAGTGTTTTGGCCCATCTATAGTAGGAGCCGACCTACGATCAGACTTATTATACCATATGGATCAGACGGCAGTGTAAAAAAAAAATTGCCTAATATATGCATTTGGTTTAATTTATTTGAATGCGTTAAATCGAATAATAAAAGTTATAAATTCAATCCATCCATTAATAATCAAATTTTTTAAATGAAAAAGCCATTGTTTTAATACCGGGAATGTATTTCAGTTCATTTGTGAATTAATATCAATTCATTGTCATGCTTGTATAAAAATAATCTAAAATTTTATAATATCAAATAAATGTTTCTCTATATATCCACACTTTCATTTCTTCTTCTAATTCGAACCATTTCCATATGCTTTTCTCTACCCTGATGTCCAACGCATAGCTTATGTTCATATACACATTACCAATTTATTTGCATTTTGACTAACTTGAGACAATCTTCTGTAGAAAACTTCTACAGGATAAGAAATCTAAAATTACAGAAGCAGATGCACACATTTTGTAAATGCACTTCAAATTTTCGTGACAATAACACACTATTTTTTCATCAATCTTTGGTAAAAGGATTCAAACGTGAATTGGAAAGATTTCACGCTCTAATCTATTTGCTTTTTTATTTACTGGGGGTGTATGATTGTGTTTTGTATTGATTATACACTTGGGACTGACCAAACTAACCCGACCTATTTCCGTGTACCCTATAAGAATTGATGAATGGAATATTACACGTCATATAAATAGCAAAATTGTTTTTTTTTTTAATTTTCACAACTTAAATGTACAATATAAATTAGACATTCTTACAATTTTATAAAAACCTAATCGGAGCTATAAAGTAAATTCTTTACTTGTCCAATATCTTCTACATTTCAACGTAAAATTTGTTCCCTCCAATTGTCTTTTGTTATTTACGAAATTTTCTATTTCTTGCCAATGACATAAGTTGCAGCAAGACGTAAAAAATAATGTTACAATTGAATACTAAGTGCCACTTTCACTAACAGTGATTAATAGTTAATCATCGATTCAATTATGAATTCACCAAACAATGAAAGGCAATTTTCGCAATCAGAAAAGTTCTTTCAATTTCTTTAATCAAGAAAGTATTAATCATTGTGGTAAATCTAGCTTTGAAATTCTATCTGATTTCTCAAATATGATCATTTAAATTTCAGTTTAATCAATGATTGTGTATATTAAACATTGTTGTTAAAATCTGCCATATAATTCGTGTACCACCCCTCTATATAATTGTTTATTTTTTTAATAAATATTTGAGTACAATCGTGTATGCAAGAATTTTAGTACAACAAACGTGTGAACCTAGATGATTCTTGATCGTCGCGAAGAAAACGTTGCATGATAGAGTTTCTATATTATGTATGCCGTTTGAAAAATGGGCTGCACAATTTATTTCTTTATATATATGTATATACATAACACAACGGTTGCACGATAATCAGCAGATCACGACAAATCGATTTACAATTACAGCTGTTTATCGCTAAACGAATTATACAAGTACTTATATACGCATGGTACAAACTGCGAAATCCATGTTAACGAAGAACCACTTCCTTTAAGGAAACAAGCCCGTAAGGAAATTAGAGAAGATTCATAGCAGTTGTCTCCAATTTTCATCAACAGATTAAAACTGGAAAGTCTTTTACGCGAATTCTCCTTGTACATCTTCAAATCACCAGCCTGAATTCGCTTGCGCCGCTATATAAGATTTGCTTGAAAATGACAGGTCAACAATTAGATACTGTCATAAGTAAGTTAGGTCTTCTTGTCAGTGTCTCCTACCCGTAGCAGTTTCACGGGTTGGTTAGAAAAAAAGTATTTTATACAGATACCTAAACTTGATTACTTAAAAATGAAATATAAAACTTTCCTCCTTATCTTAACGTGCCTGTAGTTAATGTGCCTAATGTCGCAGTTCGCTCGAGACATTATCGCATAAGCAATTGCTGATATAATTTTGTTCGCACCGATCCATTCCACCAGATTATTTAATTCAGGGCTGAAGCTTAAAATTAAGAAATTCTCTACAGTTAATAACTCGATCCCGATGCGGAATCGTACGAATGTTATCTCGTACGATCAAAGTTATTCATGCCTCAGACTTTTGTTTAATCGAGACGAAGTAGTCATCACATGATTAGCGAACACCTCCCTTTGAATGCGCTATGAGCCACTGCAAAGTTATGTCAATATTGTCTTTCTCCTTGCATGAGATGCTATAGCAACAAATTTCACGGTCTTGAATGGCCGATAAATTCCTAAAAAAGAGACATAAAATAGTCATGTTAATTATTATTTCTAAAATTTCAAGAATAATTAAGAAAAGATTATTAGTGTTATAGCAAAATAGTTGTCATTTTAAAGCGAGCGTTTATTTCATTTTGAATTCAAAATGTAAATCATTATACTGTTTATTAAATAGTAAATTATTACTGAAAAAAAAAAAAAAAAAAAAAACAGTTTAATCATGCCCATAGTATTCTACTAACCATAAAAATATAAGATTTACTCACATTCTTTCTATAAGTCCATTTTCATCTAGTGCATAAGGCAAATCCCTCTTGTTACCAAGTACAAGTACTGGGATTCCTGTCAATTGTGGCTTATCCAATAAATTATGCAACTCGTTGCGGCTAGCTTCTATCTTTTCAGAATCTGCAGCATCTACCATGTAAACTATAGCATTTACACCTCTACAGTAACGTTCCCACATTGACCTGAATCTTGGCTGACCACCAATGTCCCATACTTTGATTGTGACATTTCCCTTGGTGATCTTCCGCATGTTGAAACCCACTGTTGGAATCATATCCTCGCTAAATTGTCCAGACTAAAATGCAAATATGCGAATGAGCACATCAAACGTCAAGGGACAAATGTACATTTAAATTTTATATACTAAAAAGAAGTGACATTATGGATTTATGCAGTGTGATCACTGAGCAGTATTTGACATTTCACCACTTTCTTCTGAAAGGCACCAAACTATTTTTGAAAGAGATACAGATGTTAGTAACGTCAAATAATGTCTTCGTAATTCCGACACAATCCTCCAATAAAATTCCAATAAAATAAAATACGATAGATTTATTTTTTAAATTTATATTTTCAATATTTATTCTAGGTCTATATAATTCTCGTAGATACAGATTTGTTATTTTATAAAATAGAATTAATATCAAAAATTTAATAATTTGTATTCAATGTGAGACGTGTACAAAATTGGAATTATTTATATTGATTTTACTTATTTATTGACTTTTTTAATTTTAAAATATTACAACTATATTAAAGTATCATCTCCCAATGTCCAGAAAGGGTTGAGAGTTTATAGAATCAAAGTCGAACTAAATCCAGTTCAAAAATGATGGTAAAACATTGAATATTGCTATTTATCCCATTTAGTTCCATTACTGCTACCTTTAATCCTTTTCAGTTTACTGATTGAGCAACTAGTATCTCTTTTATTTTAAAATGTTCCCATGTTTGCATATATATGTATATAAATATATATACATGCAAACCGTATGTAGAAATGAATCATCCTCAATTATCCATTTTTGTAATGACATTTCGTCAAATTTCATACAAACTTATAATATATCATCATTCAACCATTGCAGGGAATTAATTGCCGTTAAAGATATTGTATAATATTGAATAATACAGTGAAAAGTTCGTAAAACTCCGACTTTCATAAAAAAAAAAATGTTTAATAGTCTAATTATAGATTGGAGTCACTGTTTATTCCTCCTGTTCTTCATCGTCAAAGTTATTGTCAAACAGCCATATGACAGGCGAACGTTAAATTGTTAAATAGCAATGACGGAGTTTGGCGAAAAGCTGAAAAGCTCCAGAGCTGTCCATAATTTACATGTGCACCTGGTCCAAGGGTGTGCTGACACCGGGTGAACGGGGGAGGGGCACATCGGACATAACCAATTTCCGCGACGTATTCCGGGAAATGGGCAGTATCGTCGATCGATGACCGACGCTGTTTTTCCCGATATCACGAATACGTACCGCGATGACGTTCACGAAGGTGGTCTTCCCGCTGTATTGGAGCCCGACCAAGGTGAGTTCCATTTCTTCTTTCCAGAAGAGCGACATGAACCAGTCGAGGATCCGGTTGATGAGGGCCAGCATCTTGGAGGCTGCGTGTCGCGACCTAGCCGACGGGATGGTGCACTTGGTTCGTGCGAAGTGGCCGTCTTAACGTTTCGTTTTTGACGTAGTTAACAGCATACACGACGTTATACACGTTATACGCACGACTCTTCTGAAAACGACGTCGACAATATACATGGGCGTGCGCGTCACTCGCGTGTCGACCAGTGTTGTATGTATACATACATATAGCAGTACGTGAGAGAGAGAGGGAGTGAGAGAGTTTTCGTCGGTGTGTTCGTTTCATAGAAAATCGCATTATAGTCATGCTCAGTGCAGCTGTCTGGACATTCGCGTTCGCGCCACTCCGAGGATTTTCCACCCTTTAGGGTGGTCGGGGCGTTGGGGCGTAGGGGACTTGGGGGGACTTATATTATATTAAGTTTCGGTTGCGGCGCCGCGTCATATTAAACTTCAAAAATCGATAATTTCTCGTAAACATATTACCGATCTTGAATATATATATATATATATATATATATGTATTAATTATTAATAAAACGCAACTTATATACATAGAGTGGTGAAAAAGTATATGATATGGAAACACCCAGAAATGTCGCAGGGTTCGACTAACAAACAAACAAACAAACAAACATGGTCATAATCAAGGTAATTTTAAGCGAGGAATTTATAACGGTGACCTTCATTTTTACCTTGGCGTTAAACTTCAAGGTTATTATACTTAATTCAAGGTGAACTTTGTTTTTTTAATGGAAACCGCCCGTTTTTATTGCGGTAATCGAATAAGTATGATGAAAGTTATTTTTTCAGGTTTCCATATACTTATATTTAAGTTTAAAGAACCTTGAATTGACCTTTTTATTAAGGTCAACCCGGATTCATAATATAACTTCAATACATATTTTGAATGTAAAATTTCCCGCTCTATCTATTGCCGCGGTTGCCGTTACACAAAAAAAAAAAAAAAAAAAGTTGACCTTGAAGTAACCTTGAAGGTTGTCGCCAAGGTCAAAGTGAAGGTCACCATTAAATTCCTCGTTCAAAATTACCTTCGCTATGATCATATATGTTTGTTTGTTTCTTAGTCAAACCCTGTGTCATTTTTGGGCGTTAATTTCCATACTTTTTCATCACTCTGTATAAAATTATTATAAACTTCACAACTTTCCATTGCCTATATTACATCGCACTTTCTAATTATGTATGTATAACTAAGTATAAATTACCATTGTATATTTTTTATTCATTATTTACAAATTTTTGCAAAATATTATAATCAGTACAATCAAATCAGTACAATTATTATATATAGGTTATTTAGCCACGAGTGACGCTGGAATTTGCATGTAAAATTATTTTAGGGTTTTAGAATGGCTATCGTATAATATTGTCAAATGAAAATTACCGTATTACTCGTGGCTATAAATATTAACTTTATATTTTACGTTAAATCCGTTAAATTATGTAAATATAAGTGATATCGAACGTATCGAACCCAGGCCACCACATACATAGATTTCATGCGAGTAGATAAATTCCGGAATCTAGCACTTCAAACTCAATTCCCTCAATTCTGATCCTTTTCGATACCAGCGCTCTCGATGACTCATTGCCAACTCAATTTTACCGCACGATACAATACCGACACCGTTGGTATGGAAGATACGTTCTTAATCTGATGCCCCTACATACCGCACTTTCTCTAATATACATTATTCACATACGCCATTTTATCATTCTATATGTTACACATTTTTAATTAATAAATTCTGAGGGCTATCAAATTAGCCGAAACGTAATTTTTTGTTACTTTTTATGTCAACTGACCGTTGAACCAATAATAATTTTAACTGAACATTCAATATTGAAACTCTGAAATGCCATGAAAATTTAATGTTCAATAAACAAGTTAAAGTTTTCACGGGTATCTACCATTATAAGCAGTTCTAAAGTAGAACAGTTACCGACCGAGTTTTTCAACAATAAAAGTATAAATAGAAACTGATTGAAACGTTTTTTCAAAATGTTGGCTTCAGAAGGGTGATTCTACGTAACATGTACAATGCTCAAAAAAAGATCGCTGAAATTTGTTCAAAATTAAACGAGAATTATCCGAAATAAATTATTTTTGTTGCTGATAGGAGAAATGAATAACTTTTCATTCATTTGTAAGTCCATAGGACAAAATGTATCATGGTAACAAATGTTAATATTAGGTCACACTTCCGATATTAGTAACAACAATCTATACATCGAATCGAGCTGCTGAAAGTCGCACATGACCAAACAGAACAGACAAAAAACACATCTATATCAAAATTACACGAACCGGCAGCGTTACTAGATAGGCTAAGTGGGGATGTACATTTCAAATGCAATTTTGGCGATTAACCGGTGATGATGATAATGGCGAGCATGGCGAGACTCTGAAATAGTATATTAAGCTCGTAGTGGACTTGGAGATACACTTAAAAAATTATAGTAGAAAAATCACACAAGAACTGTTCGCAATATCTTATAAAAAGAAAAATAAAGCGAAATGATCTATTATCACAAATTCCGATATATTTATGTTAATTTTGAAATGAAATATTTCAAAAACAAATTCGATAATAATGTAGGGAAATGTAATAATAAAAGTATTTAGTTTATTTTTGTAAACCTCTGCCTTCACTCTTTAAAGATATCAATAACACAATGACCGCGAGGGGTTTTCTACATCAGATACTTATTGTTAAAAGTTACTAATTTCAATAATTCTTTTTAACAAAATTAGATCGATGATCCCTTCTCAAAGTGCACGTAGGCTATACTATATACTTTCATTGTAATATAGTGTAATATTGAAAATTATTGTATTTTATATTTAGTGAATGAGCCTCCTCCTTAAACCTATTCTGCAAGTCATTCTCATCTGCTCTTTCCGATGGGTCGGCACCACATTGCTGTTTAGATATTGAGGCGCTTGCGCCAGTTTCCATGCTTTCCTTTTTTCTCTTGTTATATTTTTCTCCTCACTATCATTTCTGTTAATGCACTATTAATAAAAGGGCAAGGAGGGCTCGATATTAAAAAGGACTAATTAAGGAAGGGATTAGTTTCGATGGGTCGGAAGGCAGCTGTGCGAAACATTAATATAATATTACATTATCTTATTGCCAGAATAGAACCTCGACAATAACAATACAAACGGTGACATAAACAATACCTCTTCTCTCTTCTGCCCTGTTGACCTGTCTTTTCGGTACTGACTATTTACGAAAATCTGCTACGTATAACCACCGTGTTACAATATATTATTGGTATAATTTATTGGTACAAACGTGCTTTTAGTTTCTGGCAAAAACCTGTTTGTTTATATTGAAACTTTGAATTTATAGAATCTATAATAAATATCTTTTCAAATAATTATGAAAATATTCAAAAGTATACGAGCTCACCTTATTCAAATTTATTATACCGATGACATTTCGTACGTGCCACAAAGAAAAGACAATTTTCTTAAGAAGTCGCGTGTTAATGTCAAACAAAAGTAAAGAAAACTCCGTTTTTATTTCGTAATCAATATATTTAAAATGTTGGACGGAAAGAGAGTGGCCAACTGTCTCTGATGTCTTTTCAGATCTTGCCAAATTTCAATACCTCTCGATTGTCTTTATTCCTTTTTGTTAATTAATTATACGCATCCATCGCATAAATCTCAAGTGTATTTGCGCAGTTCTGAAGGAAAGCGCACGGCTTAGATTGACCTGTAAATGATGGAATCTGAAGAAATAACGACAATGACATTAATAATGATCCATTTATTTTTCGTAGGGGTACATCGCAAGTTGGGTGCCCAAATTTGTGCTACGTTCCACAGCTTCGATAACCACGACGATCTATCGAGACTCGAAATTTCCCATTTGACCGCACGCGCTCCCTTTTTACAACGAAGAAGTTCCTCGTTTACCCAGGACCTGGAAGTGGATTCAATTGGCGTCTCGTCGTTTACCAGGACGGCTGGATCCTTGCAACAAAGCAACTTCAAGTACCAAGACCGTCCTGATGGCGAATCGCAACGCACGGCCTATAAGTCGCTTTCGACAAAAAATACGTTAAAAAAATAGGTCTATCAGCGTTAAATTGTAATAGGTCAATTACATCGCGCTGTCGAAGGTCTGTCGGAAGTGAGCTACGCTGCAAATGAGAACACCGCCTGACGGCGAAACTCAGCGTTGGCCGACGTACCGCTCGATCCTAATTAACTATTATCAATTGCAAAATACAGAATTGTACCGTGTGTCGAGTCACAATATCAATTGTGTTTAAAAAATGCACAGGCTCGGAATACATAATCTGCTTTTTATAAATAGAAATACAGTAAGAAGGTTCCGAAAAGACACTCGGAAGGAAATGACCTCGTTCAGTTCAGTACTAATTTTGTAGAATTTTAAAGTAGTTTAAATTTTAAACTGATGGCAAGGAATAAATTAATCGAGGTTACGGGCATTCGAAAACACGTATAAAACTTGATTATAAGGACGAAGCGTGACTTTTACTGTCAGCGTATAATGGAAAACCTATAATGGACCTGTACTGAAATTGAACCGCGCGACTCTTTGAACGCGTTAAAAAGGCACCTAGGCCATCGTTAAAAATGCCCAAAGTTCGGAGACATTTTTATCGTTGTCGCTGAATTGCACGGATACATAAAAAGAAACTCGTTCGAGCATTCCGTTAAAACATGAATCTTGATTGGGGGCCCCAACGGCCATCTTCGATTCCGCACGCCGACGAATGCTCGCGGTGGCTCGCGCGCGACCTTTTATGTACGGAGCCGCGCCTAAGACGATGACTCTATTAACAAGTGCGTATATATAATCGCTCGCCGTATGTATATATGTATAAATAAACAGAACGCGCTGGAAGTTGTTCATCTAGAGGGAAGAATAAGCCCTTTTCTTGCCGGCCGTTTACATTCCCGACGGTCGTTGTCTTCCGTGCGATCAGCAGCGCGATAGCACCCGTCCTTTCGGAGGGTAAAGTATAGGCACAGTTTCGAGACTTTTGTTCCTCTTGACAATTATGTTATAGTACAAAACTAATCTATCTATTTACAAGACATATCCGACGCCGAGCAGGGCGACGCTCGGTTACGAGAGATCCGGAGGAAAAGAGCACCGTTCCTTCCTTCGCCGCGCCCTCGCCTCGTCGAACCGCGTTATATCGAAAAACAAAAATAATGGTAAGGACACTCGCTTCGATGAAACGTGATTCGTTATGTACAATAGTCGTCGATTTTGAATGCCGTGAATAACACGAGCCATCCTTCGCTCGATCTTCAATGGTCCGTCATCAGCTAACCCTTAGTCTCACATGAAGGACCGCCAACTGTACCTTCAGATGTCTTTCATCTGTTCGAAGAGGAAGAAGAGCTCGATCCTTCTTCGACTCCAAGAGCTTGGCTTGAAACATCGAAATTCCACCAATCACCAATTTCATTTTGAAGTAGGTTTTCGTTTTTCACGCATATATATATATAAAATCACGATCCTTTTCATCGATAATCCTACTACTGTCCGTCAGCCATTTTGAGCTTTATCTAAGTTCAGGTTTGTCACTAATCTTCAGATATCTCTTCGCCGGATTAGAAGCAAGGTTGTCGTTTTCGTTCATGTAAGCCTGATTTTGTCGGAGAAAAGAAAGAATTGTAAGCAAAGTAAAATGTGTTCAATTGAAAACCTTCTCCAGTTGTTTCGAGCCTCTTTTCTGAAGAAGCAGTAATCGATCGACAGCACCACTGGATCATGTTCTCTTTATGCTGCTTGCAGATTCGACGTGGAATTATCGTCTGAAAAAAAGGAGGATCCTTCAGGAGGATCGACGAACGCGACGTGACGAAGAATCGCTCTCGTTCGCTTCTCCACCTTCTCGCAGGGCAGATCGAATCGACCTTGGCCAGTATCACAGGTTCACGATGATTGTTGCACATCAGACCTAAACCTAACCTTACAATGTACGGTGCCCCTTGAAGTAATCGTTGAAGCATCGTCCCTTGATTCTGCAGGTCTCGTAACGATCCGCAGGACGGCTGACGAGGCTGCGGCTCGTACGCAGGCTCGGCGGTTTTTTGAGCGACTTGGATTCACTCGCTGGCAGCATAAGGCTTTCGCATGTTCAGCTCCGAGGCGATGCTGTCGCCCTTCACGTAATAATCGGCAGCTTCTTTTCTTCTTGTGCCATTCTCGGAAGTTCCATTGGCGAGTTTTCCGTTGGAGACGCCGTTGCTCGTGACACCCTCCTGCTTCTTGTCCGAAGATGGCCTCTTCTTCTGGGCATAGCTCTGTTGGTAGAACTCATTGAAGAGGAAGAAGAACATGACGGCATGCATGCCGATCCACCAGACGAACGCCTTCGGATAGTTGCAATCGATAAAGAGGAGCTGGAAAGCGTGGACCATAATGGCAATGAACTGGAGCATTTGGAAGGCAGTAAGGTACTTCTTCCACCAAAGATAAGGCTGAATCCTTGGACCCATGGCAGCCAGGAGGTAGTACGTGTACATGACGATGTGCACGAAAGTATTGAGCAACCCGAAGAACGTTGAGTGACCGCCTGTTGACAAAATATCAAATTAATCTTTCTTATAATATATTAACCAAAGATCAAACTGTATGTGTCCTAAAATTTTCTGACATCCTTAGTCAGAATTTGACCCTTAAATAGCCTAAAAATGGCTGATTTTTAAACTAATTTAAACTCTCATTTGCTTTAGGGTTTAGAACTCTGTCTTACCAGGCGTAAATTTGACACCAAACCAGACGGACATCGGCATGACACCGTGATGAATGACGTGTAATGTGGATACATGATTAGTCTTCTTCCGCAATACGAAGAAAATCTAAAAGGAGTTTGAAATGAAAATTTTTCTGTGTGAATTTATGGATTAAATTTATTTTGTTGTTGCAAGTAATGCTTTATTTCGTACTAGTAAAGCCAATAGTTTAATAATTAAGTATAAATAATTTTTAATTTCCATTTTTTAGGTTAGGAATTGCCGTTATATTGGCGGGATTGCATCGTGAACTTTTTTCCAATGCAAATAGATAATACATGTATTATCTATTAGATAGTGATTAAAAAACACTTTTAAGGTAAAGTACAAATTGATTGTAAATTATAAATAATTCCAAGCTTTTGAGGAACATACCGTATCCATGAATTCCGTGAACTTCGAGAAGTAGTACCACCAGCTGGCATGGACCATCTGCACAATAATAATCAGTTAATAAAAAGATAATAATTTCATTATGGTATGAAAAAGTGAAAGTGATTAGTAAAAAAAAAAAATATATATATATATCGTAATTTTTTGCAAATGTCAAAGTAAGTTTATCCACAAATACTTTATTTTGAATAAGTGTTACAAAATAGCGAATCCGCGATAATAAAATTAAAAAAATATATACGTCCCTATTGAAAATTTCCAGGTGGTTTTTTTCACGTGGTCAAACCACATGGTCAGTAGACCATGATAAAATGGCACATTTGACCGGTTGAAAAGACCATCTGATATAGTTTCGACCACGTGGCCATAACCAGATTACATGGATATGACCAGGTG
>JAPYZR010002889.1:0-15508 GCA_030522945.1 Trichopria nigra
AGCCCAAACTTTGAAAAAAAGTTTCAATCTTTTTTTATTTATATTTTTATTGTTGTAAAGCTCGGTCGATAACTGTTCTACTTTAGAACCACCTTAAGGGGGTTCTAAGCAATTTGAAAAAAAAAAATAACTGGAAATGTAACGTAACAGGCAAATGTAACGTGACTATAGGCATAATGAATTCTATATATATATATAGCGGCACCTACTACTATAATCAATATTTTCCCTATACTTTTCTAAATAAGTGTCAAAATTGATTACGCAGCTACTATTGTATTTATCTTAATTTATCTATTGTGTGATTACATATAATATACTACATGTAATTAATACACACATCCTTTAACTGTAAAATATACATGCATATATATATATAGTGTATATAGTGCTTCCCGTTTGATTGATATAGGTATAATAATTATACATATATAATAATGACGTTTTTACATCTCATTGTTCTTTTTAGAATTTGTCATTTCGTTTAAATTTTTATTGAAATGTGCTTGATAAATTATGTATTTAAAGAATTGCAGAAACAGTCAAAAATTTGAAATTAAAATGACAGATATATATATACTTTTTTTTTCATACGCGGTTCAATCGTTTTCTCTATTTGTATATGTAATATATATTATATATTTATATATTCACAAATAAAATATTTTAATAATGCACATGGGGAATTTAGTGAAAAATTTATTTTTTATATGAAACATATAATATAATAAAACAGTTTTATGTAAAAATAAGAATAAAAATATTGAAAACGTTATCAGCTGATTGCTTTTGTCACAATAATAATAAATACAATACATATATATATGTATGTATACATATTATACCTCGCGCATCGTCCGCCGAGATACGTGAGATATTGAAACCGACGCGAGATGGCAACACCGTGCAGGAAAATCCGCGACGCCGCGACTTCGCGATTCGCATCTATATACGATCCGCAAGCAAGAGCGTTGCGCGCTCGAATCATCGAATAGAAGCGACCAAACGTCAGCGACGAAAAACCTGCCATGAATTCTGCGAGTAAGGTGAGATTAAAAAGCCACCTTTTCGATATAGCTTTTTTGCAACTTTCCCGCCAAGAAACGGCCCCCGAGCCCTTCCCTCCCCTCCACTTACCCCCGTGTTACTTGTGAGTCACGTGTGCCCTCACGAAGCGACCGCATCGCAAATAATTTCGAAATGGAGTTTGCTACAGGAAACAAGGTTAGGTTGGCTTCTTTTTCCACCCCTCGCATAATAATTGATAACCTGTTATCAACCGTCCACCCACACTAGCAATCGCATAACTCGGATAATAGTTAAATCCCGACTTTTCCTTTTTTTCCAAAAATGCATTTTGAGGTTATGTGCATTGAATTATTCTTCCACTTTCTAGAATTCCATCAATTTTTAAGTTTCAATGTTTCGTCGCTTTAATTCGACGATATAGTGTTGTGACGTATATATCGTTTTTCACCACAAATAGTTTTTACGCATTTGTTTACAATTTTCCACGCAAATTGTTTATAGTGAAAAGTGCGCGTTTTCTCATCGATGACGTTTTACAGGTCGGCGAAATCTTCACCGCCGCGGGTGCAGCGTTCAACAAACTTGGGGAACTCACGATGCAGTTGCATCCAACCACCGATTCGCCAGCTGGGTAACTGTCTTTCCGATCTTTCTTATATGTAGTCTATTTGTTTACATATTTGCTTTTTTGCCGCAGTGGCAAAACTTCATCCTGCCGCACGGGAATCGTTGCTTCCCTTTCGCGCGCGAACTAGTCACGTGACAATACACGTTTAAATGTTTTTATGAATGACAGACAAATATTTTGTCGGACAAGAAAATGTATTCTTTTTTCGAAAGAAAGCTAGTTTATCAATTATTACATTTTTTAAAACTTGTTAAAGATAAAAATATAAAATATTAATAACTTACACACGTTGACGTTTTTACTGACTGTTACAAATTATATGAAAATTAAGTTTAACTTTTTGTAACTTCAATTGAGTAATTTCCTGATTAAAACTGGAACCCATTGTTATTATAGTCCGAGCAATCGTACAATATTTTTTATTGATTTTCGTTGAATATTTTCCTATAGAACGAAATCAGATGACACAGTTAAAAATGCCGTTTAACAATGTACAGTAAATCATCATATTGTATCTTTGTTTTATTGCTCCAGTGCTTGTTTTAGGGTTTGAGATTTAGGATTTTCATTGCAATTTGAGCAAGGCATTGATAATATATTCCCCCTGTTAACGCTGTTAATGTGTGCGTAGCTGTCAGAGGAATTGGGGTATACATGCATTCACATTTACATGTATTGTTTACAGCTACGCACACATTAGCAATGTTAACAGGGTGAATAAACCCTTAAAACAGTATGAAAATATTGTCACATTTAAAGTCAGAATATGCTTTCATCGAGCTTTCAGATGGCCAATAGTACAGACAGGTAGAGCATTCTTGTAAGAGATGTAAACTAAAAGATTTTTCAATGACATTTCAACTGTTGTGCTTTTTAAACAATTCTTGAAATTCTTTATTTTTCACTACAGATGGATAAATATCTTATTAAAATATGAAATATTAAATGCAATATGATGGTGTACCGTATATCATTAGACGGAATCTTTGACAGCATTTCCATTTCGTGCTTCAAGAACATATTCAGCCATCATCATTAAAACGTAAAGTATGATTGCTCTGTCCGTAATATTGATAACAAATTTACTACTTGATTCGGGAAACAATCTGTTACTGAATAGTGAAGTCTGATAACAATTAATGTCATAACTATCAGTAAAAATACAGCAAAACTGAGAAATTTCATTCATTTTGAATCGAGTCAATTTAACCCACAGTAAATGGACTGACGAGGAAATTGAAATGCTCCGTCACTCGGTGAAAACATTCAGCGAAGATTTGAACAAAATTAGCGAGCACATCAAAGGGAGGACGGTGTAAGTTAATAGTTAGATAGCACCGAGCCAACGGCCGTTGCTCAATTCCCGCGTCAGCTTGAGGCCCAATCTAAATGCATTATTTCTTTTTTTCTCTTTTCAGATCACAAATAAGGTCTACTTTGAAGAAAAAGGCTTTCGAAGAAGCTGGAATTCCCATTAGGCAGCAACAAATTTTGCCTCAGACATCGACGTCTCAACAAACTCCAACACAACCACAAGTTCAAAAGCAGCAGCAACCTACCCCTACGACGAGTTTGATGAACAAATCTTCGGAAGTTACCCTAAATATGCTTAATGCTCCTGAATCTGAAGTTGACGTTGAGGGACTTCCTGAAGATTGTCAAGTTAAACTCGAATTTGAAGGTGCAACGGAAGAAGTTGCATCGTAGCTTTATGTTCTAGTAGGTTTCCTCGATTTCATAATTGTAAGTTCCATTGTGTATATTAGCGTTTACGTTTCGTTGTCCTCATTAGAACATAAGTATTAGCTATAAGATCTTTATATTTCATCTTCCTGGCCGTGAATGTAAATTTTTCGATTTTACATTGCAATCGGTCACAGAAGTAAATTGTTAACACGTTTTACACGTTTTATGAATAAAAAGAAAAGAGTGTCATTATGTAATCGCTAGTTTTATGATCAACTCGATACAAATTTTACGCCATTCTTGTGATAATTTATCGCAACAATTAAGTTGATTGATACAGCAAATTATCGCGCTCTAAAATTTTACAGTAAAATAATGTTTTCATCAAGTTTTTGCTTCTTTTCGTCTGAGACTGCCACGTTAAACAACTCAGACTAATTTGAATCGGGAATGCCTTGAGAGCTTATTTAGGTTTCACTACTCAAAATTGTCTAATGCTGTTATATTATGTAGTTCAATTACTTTACGTTTTATTGCATAAAGATATTTTCTTAAAACAGTTCAGCGCCCGTATGAATGAAGACTGACGAGACAAGAAAATAGTAAAGATGAAAAGGATATTGTAATTGTATGAATTGTCGCGAAACAAAATATTTTCTCAAGTTGGTGAAACTTGAAAATTGTACAAAAATAATGTTCATTCAATGTTCGACTAAGTTTTCTACATATTGTATAATAATAATGGATGAACATTTTTTGCTTGTATATTTCTTTTAATTAAGTATTGTAATTTAATTAGAAAATAAATTACGTTTTTCTAATACCTGCTGTAAGTGTTTTCATGCCATGCCACCTATATTATTTTATGCAGTATTGTGCGATCATTATAAAACAGTGCATTATGTGCCCAGGAAGAGAAATAGTAGATTATTTTACAAGATTTCGTAAAAAAAAAGTTAAAAATAATAATCATGGCAATTTTCAAAATTGTAGTGTTGAGCTCTAAAAAAAGTGCATCGTATTATCAAGATGATCACGGGAGATAACATTTTTACAAAGTGAGACTATGTTTTAAACTTCATTTCTATGTATATATATAATTATAATTAATTTCTCGATTTTACACTTTTGTGACGAAATATGAACATTAGTTTAAATTAAACAATTGAAAAAAAATCTGTATATATATATATATATACATTTTTTATATAAAATCCTATAATATATATATTTATTTAACGAGTAAATTTAAAATGTATTACAAGTAATAATTTATTATTACGATATATTTAAAAATATCCGTCCAACAATCTGTATACATATATATATATATATATATATATTGATGATGTATATATAAAGAATTAAATTATTTATATTAATATATATATGTATAACTATACTTCATTTAATAATTTATTGTTGTTACGTAGAGGAGCTTTATTATTATTATAATTTTTATAACACAAATTACATATATATATATATATATAGTATATATATATCTTAATTCTTTATATATGTATATATTGTTTGTATATCAATACATAAAATATAATACACATACATATATACATCAATGCTATACAAACATTTTTTATATAGGTATGTATGCATAAAAATGTATATATATATATATATATATGGATGCACCCACGGAGTATACTACTCCGTGGATGCACCTATTATATCACCCTACATATGTATACATACATATATGGACGATATATAGCAGGTGCAGCATATTGTTGTTATGTTTTTGCATCCATGCATGCATTCATGCGAGCGTGATCATAATACATATATATGTGTATATATTATGTATATATAGGTATATGATGCATCAGGGGTATATAGAGATTTTCCTTGTTGTGTGTATTGGTACTGCATTGCGCGCGAAGGAAAACGCGTACACAGTATATATATGCATGATGCATCTGTGTCAGTGCAGTACTATCAGTTCATCATAGTTGCATCGGTTGCATTGCATTGAAACAGATGTCAGATTCAGACCGACTAACCGCCGAGTCAAATTCACGAATGACAGTCCGCGCATGTAGACAATAATGTACCAGTGACCAACTCATCTCTGTACGTACAGTGAACAACGCAGTGAACAGTTGTAAAAAACTATCGACTGTGGACAATCGGTATAGAGAATCAAGAGTTCATAAATCATTTAGGACGTTGGTACTTTCGTCCGAATTGTCGAACAATGAGTCCTTATATACATATCAATAGATCAAGGCGGGAATAAAGGACGTCGCCCTTGCGTATTCTCTGTAATGACAGCATTATTGTTCCAGCTTGATTGGTCTAAAGAGCAATTCGGAGTTTCTCGTGTAATTGTCAGATAACGAATAAAAGAATAATAAAGCTAGATGGAAGGTGGAATTATGGACAGTCCCAGCACAGCGCTGACTAATTCAGCGGATGACATTAACCATGAAGGGTGTTTTAGCCCAAAAAGAGCGACTTTCCGCTATCTGGGTCTTGCACTCATGTGTTTTCTTGGATTTGGTAAGCTAATCATTACAATAAGCGATTTAGAACAGTGACACATTACGTCGATATCGCCAAATGTCTTTAAATTCTTATCAGTATGACCCCAAAACAATCATAGTTTTTAGGCGTCAACAACTGTGTTAATGCTTGACCCATCGAGATAGCAGTTAGTTCGAGTGGTTTTGTGAATTATTTATTATGATTGTCTTGACGGTTTAATGACTGCCCCTTATCTTAATACCGATATAATGAATGTACTTTCGCTGTGGTCGAATGAAAGATGTGATTATAGTAACTTATGAAAATTCGTACCCATAGAGAAACAAAGAAATGGATACTTTTACATTTATTATAATGTATGACTAATGATGTCATGAAAGGAATGCATATTGTCTACTTCCAGGTTATTCATTTTTTCCCTTTGTTATAACAGCTGAGTACAATGTACTCTTCCATCCTGAATGCTGAGATAGACATTTTTTTTTTAGATAGACTTTTCTTTTGTAATTAGTAGTTTTAAAATGTTTGATAAGATGTTTTTATTTCTTATTTGAGGCTGATAAGATTACTTGTCGTAAACCTTTATTTTTGATAAAATGAAACATCGTTGGAGGAAGTTGGTTATTTTGTTTAAGATTTTTTCTGATGTAAACATTGTGTATAAGCCTTTTATTAATTCCTGCCTTTTCTTTGTTGCTTACAGGATCATACTTTTGCTATGACAATCCAGCAGCACTTCAGGATAAATTTTTGTCCGATCTTAACATGTCTACTGCCAAATTTGTATGGCTCTATTCAATTTACTCATGGCCCAATGTAATATTTTGTTTCATTGGAGGATTTTTACTCGATAGAATATTTGGAATTAGACTCGGAACTATCATTTATATGCTGCTCACAATGATTGGGCACTTTATTTTTGCAATTGGTGGCTACACTAATATATTTTGGCTCATGATGGTGGGCAGATTTATTTTTGGGTATGAATTATTAAATATGAATAAAATTTCCAGAAGTAATAGCACTAACATATTACATTATAAAACTTATTTTTACTTGTTCTGATTGATTAAATTCCTTACGTAATATGTATTCATAAAATACAAAAGTTAACGATAAATTTATTATTTTTTTAAAGAATTGGAGCAGAATCTTTATCAGTAGCACAAAACAGTTATGCAGTACTCTGGTTCAAAGGTAAAGAACTTAATATGGTATTCGGTTTGCAATTAAGTTTTGCCCGAGTCGGATCGACTGTAAACTTCCTTGTTATGGAGTATATTTATACATACGTCTCACAATATTATTCTGGTGCCAAGTGCATTGGCGTTGTATTATTTCTCTCTGCATTAACTTGCGTTGGATCAATGATGTGTGCATTATTACTGGGTCTCATGGATAGACATGCGGAAAGGGTGTTACGAAGAGGGGAAGGGGAAGAGCCTCAAATTGTCCAATTAAAAGATGTTAAAGATTTCAAAGGTGTCTTTTGGCTAATTAGTGGCATTTGCATCACCTACTACATTGCGATCTATCCATTTATTGCTCTGGGAAAGTGAGTGAAAATATTTTCATTATAGATATACATCTTATGCATTTCAAGAATAGACAATATCAATTATTTGCTACAATTACTTGTGTAGTTTTGTTTAAATTCATGAAAAAAATTGCCTATTCCTAATTTATTATAAGCATTACAATAAATTGTGCATCACGTTTTCTATGATAATACTGATTGCTATGGTTTACATTTCAGAGTCTTTTTTGAACGGAAATATGACTTTAGTCCTGCTGCCGCTAATGCAATTAATTCATTAGTATACTCCATCTCGGCATTTGCTGCTCCCCTTTTAGGTTTACTTATTGATAAGACTGGGAAAAACGTGTTTTGGGTCGTTCTCAGTATTATAGGATCACTTGTAGCTCATGGAATGCTGGCTTTCACTTACACTAGTCCCTACGTGGCCATGGTAATTTTGGGTCTCTCTTACTCTATGTTAGCCAGCAGTTTATGGCCACTAATTGCTCTCGTCACTCCAGAATATCAACTTGGTACAGCATACGGCACGTAAGTTTTCTATGAATTGATAAATGTATACAATTGTATACAGGAATTTATTCTTTCTGTACCTATTTTCATTTTTATTATTATTTCAGTGCGCAATCTGTACAAAATTTGGGCACAGCTATAACATCAATTATCACTGGACAAATTGTTGAATATGCAGGATATTTCATGCTTGAGATGTTTTTCCTTGCTTTTCTCTGGGGTAAGTTTTAAATATATAAATGTCAAAAAAGGAGTGCATTTTAATTTTGCTTTTAAATTTCTAGTTTCATTGATAACTATCATCGTGATATGGCTTATGGACTCATCTAAGAATGGTGGTTATCTTAACATGACACCGAATGAACGAGAAATTTACGATAAGAATCCCTTAACTTCAGAGTCTTTAGAAAGAGAGAAATTATTAGCTGGAAGTTCAACGTCGGATCTTTCTGCAGACGATCTTCTACAACCTCAGACAGATACACAAATGCGAAATCGATATTTGGCACGAATTGGAGCAGCTATAGTGCATTGACTCCGTATTTAGGCTCTTAGAAGTTTATTCCTATTGAGTCCTGGTGACTCTATCGCCCGGAATAGGTGTGTTATGATAGCAAATTTTTATTTTCTTTCAAGCTGCACAGAACAAATGATGTCATGAGGTACATTTGAATATTTATGGATGTGTAATTAGCAATGAATTTAGTGAGTATTGAATATCTTATTCGGCATCAAATTATCAGAATGTAAGAATTTCCTCACTATGTCTTCCCACTGTACATGTGATATATCTGTGATGATTTATTATATGGGTAGGCAGAAACATGCGAAAACAGATGTACATATCTTTGTACGGAATCATAGATCTGATCTACATTCGACAAGAGAGTGTACTTGGCACAATTAATCCATTGATTAATTACGAATATTATAGAATATTGTGAGTAAGAAGGAAGAGTGTCTTTATGTTTCGTATCTGAAGTATTTAATTGTATAGGTAACAAACGAGTTTTGATACTCGAGTAAAACACTGGCCAGGTGCTGTTGTATAGCATAAATGTTATAAAAATGTACATATGTCGTACAGACATATGTGTAGAAGTTAATACAGATATCGAAAATGAAAATGAAAATGAAAATGAAAATGAAAAATGAAAAATGAAAAATGAACAATATAATGTAAGGACTTGTTCGTACTTTTTAAAAATGTACGGTCGTTATAATTATCAAATTGACACTTCATTTACTTCATAGATGGTTTTTCAAAGATTGAATATGAATATCACATTATTTGAATAACGAATTAATTTCTACAATATTTTTGTTAGAAATATTTATATTGTAAAGAATACATATCCAACATTTTACTATTTAACGATTTGGGTTCGAATAAAAAATGTATTACTAAATACAGTGAACTGTTTTAATCGTATATTATAAAAACAATAAGTAAAAAGTATCAAATTTTTCAATTTGTTGTGTATAGATTAATACAATATATGACTACAGTAAAAATATTTTTGTGATAATCAAAGGGATATATTACTGATACTCAAAGTGCAAGATTTCAAATGATTTATTTTACATGAGTGTATAATATAATTCAATTTTACACATGTAATTTTCCGAACAACGTAATGTCCGGGCGCTAATTTAACTCAAAACTTACATTTAAGTTGTTTTCTCTATTTATTTTCACTTTATGGTAGAAAAGAATGCTTATATATAATATTATTAGGGTTGAAAATTCATGTCTATTTCGAAGACTAATAGTGTTTTTTCTTTCAATGTCTTAAATTATGAATTTTAATGCATAAAATAAGCCTGCTATCGATCTATTTAAACTATAGTGCGGGCCTAATTTTTAAGAATTTGTTAAGAATCGTCAAATGCATTTATCAGCATATTTACATTATAAAGTTCGAAACGTGAAATCTTTTTTTAATTTAATGCAAGAATTCTTGTATTACTTAAAAAGTATCGTTCTAGTTTGTGATTTTACTTTTCAGAGTAATGAGAAATGGAAGTAACTTTTCACTTTCAGTTGTATTTTACTATTACACCAACCTATATTAACATCGCATAAGTGTTAGTTATTCTTTCTACAAATTAATAATAAATCAACTCTTCTTTCGCTTTATCTTCTTCGATGAAACGGATAATTTAGATTTTTTGTGTTGTCAACGCCGAATTAAATGGTAACGATTTTCTTCACCAAAGCTAAAAGATTATCGTAAATATGATCATAAATTATAAAAGGTACATCAGTTCGATAATTTTTAACATACATAGTGCATAAGAACAATACAAGATTTTTCACTTTCTATTTACTCAATATTTATCCTGTGGATACAAAATATTTTGTTACGAAGTTTGTTTATAATACTCAATGTGCATAATAATAAATATATATATACTCGATATTTATTATATATATATACAGTTTGAAACATAAATACTTGTTTGCTTTTATTTTTCTATACTTTATAAGTAGTGCAAAAAAATGATTTACAATATATTAACCTGATATTTTTGTAGATTTGATAAAAAATAGTCATACTTTACATTTTCTTATTTAAAATCTTATTTCGGAAGAAAATCGTACGTAATAAAATAACATAATATATAATAAAATTAATATAAAATAATATATTGACATTTATAAAAGTACAATCTTATATAGTTGAAAAAAAATATAAAAAATATGTATACAGGTTTTTCGTAAAATATACATCATAATTGCTAACATTGCAAAAGTATATAAATCTTGCGAAATGTTAATAAATATACTTTGCTTTTGAAACATGATCAGCAAGTTATTGTTGCATTTCAAAGGTGGTATATAACCGCAGAGAAGCTGAATTGTGGCTACTAAATGTTTGTAAAATTGTATAACAATGTTTTTAAACTTGTAAATGATAATATTACCACGAGAAATGATTACACGTACAATAAAATATACTATACACATATGTTTTTGTCTATATACATTATCATATTAATAATTGTTGGCTTAAAATAAAATTTACTTTCAAAAGTTAATAATAGTCTCACATTTATTATTCTACCTAATTATATGTATATTTGTGTAAAGATTTGTGTATGTGTGTGTGTTTATAGAGTATGTGCCCTTTCCATAGTTATGCAAAAGGAATTCACTTTAATTCCTTCGAATCCCTTTTTTGCACAATTCGGAATTGGCCAATACCTTTCAATCCCTTTTCGTTTACTGGGATTTAATTTATGATACAGATATTCTGGGGATTTATTTTTTAGTACCTTACTTAGTATTGTTAAAATCCTAATATCCATTCTCTCTCGCATATTAATATATTGATTTTACTTTTTATTAATTTTATTGTCATATTTTCCTTAATTTATTATAAGGCAGATGTGTCAAGGTGGTGATTTTACAAATCACAATGGTAGAGGTGGTAAATCAATATATGGTAATAAGTTTGACGATGAAAACTTTGAGCTGAAACATACAGGACATGGAACTTTATCAATGGCTAATTCAGGACCTAATTCTAATGGGTCACAGTTTTTCATGTGCACAGCGCGAACTGATTGGCTTGATGGCAAACATGTTGTTTTTGGTCATGTCCTAAGTGGTTTAGATGTTCTCAAAAAAATGGAAAAACTTGGCTCAAAATCTGGAGATCCAACGCAAAAAGTAGTTATAACATCTTGTGGTGAATTAACGTAACATTTTTTAGTCGATTTAGAATTTGTTGAAAATATTGTACATTGGAATCTGCCTCATTAGTTCTTCATTGGCTGTTTCTGACTCATACAACTAAAAAGCATTTATGCCAGTCAATTAAATTAATTAAATAATTATTAATTTATTGAATTCACTATTATCAGAAAAAATATTACGGCTGAACTAGTTTTAATGACACGAGGGGCAATGCAATTAACTCGGATTCCCTCACTCGCCAGTTCTTCAGCGCTTGCTTTACAAAGAGCTAAAAGAGCGTTGTTTTACTGACTGAATATGCCCCAAGCAGCTGAAATTCGCCAATACAATCAACAATAAACAATTATATTATATTTTGCCCATATATTCACAATACTGAATATTATATAAGAAAACATATCTGAAGTAGTTTTTATAAATAGCTTTAATTTTTAAAATTTGTAGACGCTTTACAAACAAATTACATATTTACAATATTTACAAATTTGTTTCGATTTTAAATTATAAAAAAGAGTTTGTTATTGCTGTTTTTCATCAGGTTTACTTTGTGGCTTCTGTTTTTCTGACAACCAGGATGATTCGATAACAGATAGATTTCGAAGATAACACCGTCCAGTGGCTATTACTTCTGTATATAATACAAGCTCTGGCTTCTTTCCAAACAATGCAGACGTTGGGTGGAACGAAACTGGTTGTCGTGAGAATAACTAAAAATGAAAGAAAAAAGGTTAATTTTAAATACAGCTTTTCACAAAAAATAGTTTGGAAATATGTGTAAAAATGTAACGTTCGCAAAAAAAAAAAACACTTATAAATTAATAAAATTTGCCTATTTATAATAATAAAGATGATTATCTATTAATAAATGCAAACATTAATACTCACTGTAACATAACTCCCATCCCTTTGAAGTTCAGCAAGATTTTCGAATAGTCCATCAAGAAGAGCTTTTCTCAGACGTTTAGTGTCTGATCCACAACTTTGTTTTTCTAGGTTTGCTCTAACTGCAATCTTCTCTAATTGTTTACGGATTTCACTGCTATATTCTAATTTTTTGTGATCCAGGAAGTTATCGTGACACCAGGATTTCTTTTCTTTGACGTTTGCAAAGGCTCGATAGACATTCAGCAGCATGACGTGATCCCCTTCATTAGATATGAATCTGAAAATGAATCATATTGCAAAAATTATTTAAGAAAGTTATTTTAAACAGATATTTAAATTTGTATATATGTATTTATAATTACTTTGACCGAGCTGTCAATGCTTGCTGTCTTTTGACAGGATTCTCGATAAAGACACTTTCTCCAGACAGCAATGCAACAACACTTAAGGCTTCCTCTAAGCATTGATGCTCAACAGATGAAAGAATCACTTTTGTAAATCGTGGATCAAGTGGAAAGAGGGACATTGTTCGACCTAATGTTGTCAACTGTGGTGGTGAACCTATTACATATTAATATTATATTTTATTATTAATAAAATTGATATTAAAATTCAATGTCTAATATAGTCAGGTAATCATTATTTCATACCTTTCACAGCACCCAATCTTTCGAGTGAAGCAATAGCAGCATCTATCGATTCTTTTGGAGGCTTATCCATGAAATCAAAAGTGGTTATGTCAATACCAATAGCAAGAAGCTGAAGAGCTACTGAGAGTAATGAACATCTCTTCATTTCAGGTATTGCGACGTCGCTTAATTCATCAAATTCTTTTCTTGTAAGAATTCGATAACATTTACCCGGTGCTTCACGCCCGGATCTTCCAGTTCTTTGCCATGCTTGAGCTTTCGATATCTTTTCTACCCGTAAAACGTCCATCCCAGTTATTGGATTGTGAGTTCTTGCTTTTACCACTCCTGTGTCAATTATAGTTCGAATTCCTGAAATGTGACATTGTATTATAAATTGTAAAATATAAATAATATAAAATTATATAATAGGAAATATATATAATAATTAAAAATGTACCTCAATATTATATATGTACAAGTGTGTATATTCTTTGGACAGTAATGCCCATCATGGTTTAATAAATAAATAAATAAATTATACCAACCTCCAATTGTTACTGAAGTTTCAGCTATATTAGTAGACAAAACTAATTTTCGCATTCCTGGGGGTGAAGGTTTAAATGCTTCAAGTTGCTGTTGCGTTGGTATGGCAGAATATAGAGGAAAAACTTTTAAATGTGGAAATTCTTTTCCATCTAATAGCTTAGCAGCCTTGCGAGCAGCTGCAACAGCTGCTTCTATTTCTTCTTGCCCAGTTAAGAAAATAAGAATATCTTCGCTATAAGTGAAATTTGAAAATTAATATTTAATAACAATTTTTACAAAAATTACAAGAATTAAAAACTGCTATTAAAGGATAATTAATATATATTCTTACTTTGGTGGACTGTTACGATGAATTTGAAATGCAGTTGCAAGAGCCGAAAACGTATAGTCATCTTCATGCTGCTTTGAGTGAAAAATTTGTACATGATGTTGTCGTCCTTCGAGATATACTGCAGATGCTTCAAAATATTTTGTAAATTTGTCCACATCCATTGTAGCAGACATTACAACAATCTTCAGCGGTTGTAAATTTTTTAGTTTTCTCAATTTTTGTGCTCTTTTTGTAATGCCAAGAAGCACATCAGTTTGTATCGATCTTTCGTGTGCTTCATCAAGTATCACAATTGAGTAAGAAGAAAGATGTTCATCCATCATTGCTTCTCTTACCATCATGCCATCTGTGAGGTACTTTATTCTTGTTTTCGGAGACGTCATATTTTCAAACCTGACGCAGTACCCAACACGCTGTCCCACTGTGTCATTCTGTTCTTCTGCCACACGACGAGCTATCGAAATGGCTGCTACTCTCCTTGGATTACTTATGCCAATGCAGCCAGATGTTCCTGCCATACCGGCACCAAAAAGTAGTTGTGGAATCTGAGTGGTCTTGCCACTTCCGGTCTCGCCAATAATGATAAGTGTAGGATATTTTCGGATTTCTTCAAGTAACCTATTAAAAATTAATAACTCGTGTTTTAATTATTTGTTTATAATAAATAAATAAATAAATAATACATATAATACAAAATATAAACTTTTGTGATATGTAATTTTCCGAAAGTAATCAAGTAGTGTCTTAATGGTTTTATTGTCAGCTTACTTTTTACGATGTTTATAAACAGGCAATGCCATTCGTTGCTGTTGAATTGACATTTTTTTTTTATCATCAACCGATTGGTTTGTATGAACTTCCTCTCGTTTCGCCTGTTTGGTGGGTATACTGCCAAAGTGAGACTCATATGGACGTTTTGAAGCATGTTTTGCGATACTCGAGTTTACCATTACATTGTATTTGGTAGATGCGTTATCGTGTACCCCCATTTTCGTATATACACTAACTTTTCAACACTTTTCAAGTCCAAACTAAAAATTCAAAAAGTAAAAATTTTCAACGTGAACTGGAACTGTACTTTCCCGCACGCACTGCTCACCACAGAATCTGTTCACGTTCTGCGAGTGTTCTGAGTTATATAGATGCAGTTATAGGTAGGCACGGTAGGCACCTCAAAGCACGTGTGACGTAATGGACGTGATGGCTCGTAAGGTTGAGTCTGTGGTTGAGTTAGGTAAGTTAGGTTCGTATGTATATGTAATACTAGGATAAGGAACGACTCGGAGTAATCCAGCAGCTATTGCAAAACGAACAAAGCTTATGATATACATATGTATATAACTATATGTGGCCGTTTTCCAGTGAACGTTTTCTGGAGTAAAAGTTACTCTATAGAGTAAGATTTAATCTGAAATGTTTTCACTGGAACACGAGTAAAATATCACTATAAAAATTTGTTCCTAGCCGTCCCTCTTTACTGATTTGAAAATTGAAATTACAGCAATGTTGCCAT
>JAPYZR010002890.1:0-26886 GCA_030522945.1 Trichopria nigra
TTTTCATTATTTGACCTTCAAAGTTCAGGGTCAAATATGAATCTGACATTTTTTTCACTATTTTTATTGTAATCAGCACATCAAAAAACATTGAAAAGCTCTCTTAAACCCTCACGTATAATTTTTTACATTAGCCTCAACTTTCTCTCCGGGAGTGGTCCATATATGGATCAGCACTCCGAGTGGCGGCTTGTCATAAGATGTTCATTCATTTAAGTCATGAAATTCAGCTAAAATGCGAGGTCAATTTTAAAGGAAAATCCCCGGAGCGAAAAGGTTAAATATAGAAGAGTAAATTGCAAAGTATAGGTACATAGGGGTTGCCTCCATATTTACCGAATTCGCATTATGGCCAATTTACCCAAACAAAATAGTTGACTACACCATAAGTCGTCCTACTTAAAGAACCATTTCCAAAAAGTAATATCGGTACCGCAACAAATGTATCTCGGTGAACCGTTATTTTCCCCCCTGACATGTTTATTATAGCATTGTTCCTTTCGTATCATGGGAGCGTTCTCGGAGTCGCTCCAAATCGCTCTAAATCAAAGGTTAAGTTAGGTCGCCAATGTCATTTGTATATCTATATTGAAAAAGAAGCGACTCGGAGCAATCGAGGTATTGCAAAACGAACAAACTATCTCAATTAAACGTCATTAATGTTGTCCAGTATTGTTAAATTTAATTATAAATGTAGCGACTATATCAATGTACTTATGTTGACATTATTACTGCGATAGTTGTCAGTACGGTGGCGCTTCCAGCGCAAGAACGGATTTTGAAAATATTCGGTCAACTTGATCGTCAGAATCGTATAAATAGTTAACGAACGCGAGCGTCGAATACTTTGTAAATGGTTACGCACTACGGAGCACAGATAAATACAATCATTTTTCTATAATCGAGTTTTTTATTACTGCCGGCTGAAACATAGCCGTAAAACCATATTCGCCACTAAAGCAAATAATCCCACAAATGTATACTTATTTGAAAGATTATATGGTTATTTTACTCATACTGTGTTAGGCATAATCGTATGCCTATTTCACAGAAACAAGATGCCCCAGTGGCTACTCTCAGTAGATCATATGGCTGAATCAGGCTTATTTCTACCTAATTTACTATAAAATTTATTCCGTTCAGTTATATCGTTTAGGCGATAAAGAAGATATCTCGGAAAACCCGATCGTGAATTGCCGTTTCACTTTCGAACCCCCTTAATGTAACTCGATATATTATTCTTTGAAGAACCGATAAACGTCACATCAAACAACGTGCCGTAGTATATGGCATGGAATTCAGCAAATCAAAATTCCTATATACATGCCTTTGTCAATTTGTCATTTTATTTTTTCGCGGAATAAATAAAATAGCGCCGAAATATGATGAACTTTGTTAGCGAATTCACAGGTCACAAACATGTTGATAAAAATTGAAGAAATTGTAATAGTTGGTATAAAATATGTTATTTATTAGATATAACGATACGTTGTACTTTAACTTTTCACTTTTGTAGACAAGCATTAAATTCATACAACACGTTAAAAGCGCTGGTATTATTTATGTCCTAAACTTGACTTCTCTTTCAGCAGCCAGATTGATAAACGTGAGTGAATAAAATATCAAATGTCATGAGAATATACTGTGAATATATAAAGTATACTTATTTTAGTGCCATTACTCAAAAAGTATATATGTGTAGCTTGGTATTGTTATTTTTTGTTAGGTGCTGAGGGAAGGGGGGGGGGGGGCGATTTCTAAATGTGATCATAAAAAGAAGTACTTTTTAATAACGTATACTTTCTACAGGTAGTTTATGAAATCAACTGTACTATATATGCGGCAGAAATATATTATTACATTTTTTTAATTGAGGTAAATATTAATGGATCCATACGTGCCTACATTTGAAGTTCAGAATAATTTAGCATAAAATACCAAAATAATCATTGCAGAAGTTAGAATGGATATAGTTTGGCTAATACATATTCTGATCAGCGTACAATGAAGATGCCGTCGCCTGTGACTGTTAACCAAACACTTTTCCATTGTAGAATCCTTCGATATCTTAGATAAATTTTATTCATGAGAAATTTTATATCTTTTATAGAACAATTTTTTTTTTTTTTTTTTTTTTTTATTAACGAAAGGTGATTTAAAGTTTGATGAAAATATGAAAAAAATGCGATGAGTAACAGGTAGACAATAATTTATAATATGATTTGTATATAATACTACGACACATTTTCTTGCATATATTTTAAGTTCTATGCTCTCTAAAATTTTTGTAGTGACATTTCTCTCTTTAAGAGTGATATTCCATTGGATATTGGAGTGAGTCGGAGAATTTATATTCCACAAAGATTGAAATGTCACTCTTAAAGAGTAAAAATTTACTCATTTTAAAAAGTATATCTCAATTTTTATACTTTGTAATACGAAATTTCACTCCTAGAAATTTAAAGATTAGGCAAAGTTAATCGGGTTTCTAATCGGCGCTTATACTCTATGTAGTTAAATAAAACGAACAATAAATAGTTAAGAAAAGTGCACAGATAACTTATTTTTAAAGTACGTTGATAATATTAAATTTTATTTTGCTTCATTTCTATTCTTTGCTTTACAACCAATAGAAGTGACAAATTGTCTGCGATAGAAATTTAGAGTCGTCTTACGTCATTAATCGAGAGAGAGAGAGAGAGAGAGAGAGAGAGAGAGAGAGAGAGAGAGAGAGAGAGATGCAGATATGGGCTATTTCTTATTCTTACACTTTATTTTTTATATATTGTACTGCATAACGTATATGTTATGTTTTCGTATTATTTACTAAATTGTAATAACTATTTTGAATGTTTTTATTAATTTTTTAAAACATTACATATGAAGAGCTGTATAGATATATAAATTCTATATTGCCGCTGAAATATTACTGCTATTATAATTTAAAAAGATAATGCTCCAAAATATGATACACATATATATATATATACTTTCTCTTTGACACTGAAAAAATAATAATAAATAAGACAAAATTAAATTTAAATATCAAATACAGCAACACTATTCGTAGAAAAACATAATCGCTAATTTTTTCGCCTTCTTCGCCGCGCAATATAGCCGATATAGCCGAAATCGGTACGCTATCAATTTCACGCCAAACGCAATTGGCGAGAGAGAAACGCAAACTTGCGCATAGTTCCGCCCTTGATTTTGTACCGGAACTTTAAAATAACTCGTGACTGAAAATATGTATAAATAAAATTCGGTAAACTTTTACAAAAGCTATACAACATCACAACAAAATTTTCCGGACGCCAACCCGTCATCTTGAAAAAACCACAGATAAAAACGTGATTTTTTTTAGTTTTTTTATATTCATGTCAAAAAATACGAGACTGCCAAAAAATGTTTCAAATAAGAAAGATGTAGCGTCAAATTCTCTGTAAGAAAAGTATAAAATAGGGGCGTCTGGGAGGGGGGGGGAGGGGGGCGGTGCCACCAAGCACGTAGCCACTCCTATAGGCAAATATGCACTGCCTTTCGAACAGAAGGAAACATTGAACACGGTTCCGTATTATCGGAACAAAACGAGACACGCGCGAAGCTGATTATTCCCACGTTCGTCCTTATTTTTCGGTCTGTCCCTTGCTATTACGAAGAAAATGCATATAACGTTTCTTTAGAGAATTTGATGCTCGACCTTTATCTTATAGATACATTTTTTATTAGGTTTATATTTTTTAAGATAATCACAAAAAACTAAAAAAAAATGACATTTTTCTATTCGCCCTGTTAACGTTGCTATTGTGTGCCGATGTGCATGTATTTGACCCTCAATACTTGTAAACGTGAATGCATGTATACTCCAATTCCTCTGACAGCTATACGCACAAATTAACTTCCTTAAAAGGGCGAATTGTTTTGTTTCACGAAACGGCCGTTTCAATTTATACGACCGCCGATTTCTGTTATTATACTAATAATTTGGAGCAAAAATACGTTTAAATTGTCTATTGACAAATTTTTTTGCGATGTTGTAGTTTTTGTAAAATTTTACCAAAAATTCTGATAAATTCGACAAATCCATTCGACAAGATTTTTAGAAAAACTTCCCAAAAATGAATAATTACAAAAATTCAAATTGAAAAATAAACAAACAAAAAATTATAATATCAATCGTAATAATGATTTGTTTTCGCGGTATACTTATTTTAAAATCAATATCACATTTTTATTTTATTAGCACATTAAGTTATAAATAAAAAATAAAAAAAAAACGCCCCCGGGTGGGCTCGAACCACCAACCTTTCGGTTAACAGCCGAACGCGCTAGCCAATTGCGCCACGGAGGCTTCTTGGGTTTGTTTGGCTTATATCTGTAGTAGTTCAAGATAATTATGAATATTGATGTAAATTCGATTTATTGGAGTGATAAGCTCTTTCATATTGGATTTTTTCAGAAAGGTACATTTATATATATAGTTAAGACTTATATTCATTCATTCCCTTTGCCACAACAAGAAAAATGCTGTTATCTCTCTTTTCATGATAATTTGACAAGATAAACATGGACTACGTTATTAATTAATTATTTAAACTATTATTAACGCTTTGATAGCGAGATGGGAGCCTGATGATGTTGAAATGTTAAAATTGGTATAATATTTACGTTGGATGCATGAAAACTATATATTATATTTTTAACTCGTTCTATCTATATAATATTTTGTTTCATTAATTACTTCATTACAACTGAGGTCAATATTGCAAGGCGCGAAGAATATCTGTAAGTTTTGATGATTCATGACCGAGTAAAAAACGGTAATTAATAAAAGATAGTATAATCAAACTTGTGTTAAGTAAGCAATGGCACAGAAAATCTGCAGAAGATACGCTATGACGAGTACGTATGGTATCGCTACGATTTGTTGACACCATCTGTTGACTATTAAATAACAGAGATATTATGTAGTGTTATCTCTTCCAATCAAAGCCATAAAATAAGGTTTTTAATAATGCCGGCTATATATATCAAAATCATAAACTAAAGTTGAAGTTTATAATAAGTAATTAGAGATTGTCGATCGCTGACCTCGATATATGTGCGTATATAGATTACGTGGTATACAATAGAGTTTATCCGAAAACCGATAACGACAATTCAAAAACTTAAACTATCTCTATAAGCGATTCTTTTATATATTCTTTTGAATTTGTCTTTTCCAGTGAAGATTCATTACAAAATCATTGGTAAATTATATACCATGTTAATAAAACTCATCTATAATAATAAATCGGTACATTAAATTATATTTTTTCTAATTTAACATTGATGTAATATTAAATAAATCCATTTATAAAGAACCGTTAAATTTGAAATTTTTCGATGTTTTTTTTTTTTTTTTTTATTCGTGACTATTAATATAAGAACTGTAATAGTCATGAATAAAAAAAAACATTGATGTAATATCTTTACTCTTGTTTTAGATATTGCTTATAAAGTGCACTTATTTTAAACTAAACATATTTATACATATAGATTCAAGTAAAAAGAGAGTATATCCAAATTGAGCTATCTATATAGTAGAACAATTTTAACCATACTGGAAAAACTCTATGTGATCAAATATATAATTGATTCTTATACTTTTTTTTACATTTGATCATATATATATATATATATATCATACCCTAGTAGAAATCTGTCCATTTTTTTCTTACACTATCCATTTCTCCTATGCCTTAACATGGTAAATATCTGAACTGTCTAAGAATTGGCTAAGAAATGTTTTCATTTCTACCAGGGTATTTGAATATGAATTAGAGATGAACATATTTATTGGATTTCTTTGCAAGAATTTTTCGTATCTCTGATTACATGAATTTCAATGCACGTTCTCAATTTTCCATATTTAGAATTAATGATGTTTGGTTATAAATTAAAATCATTACATTATATAATGAATAGATTGAAAATGAAAAAAATAAACATTTCACGGTGGCAATACATACGTGCGTGCGGAATTAACTTGGTAATTTATTTTTTAATTTAAAATGCGAATTTTATCCGTTATAACACTACATTCTCTCTAAATGTTACTCCTTTCCAAGAGTAGCTTAATTATCACTCTTTATGGAGTGACAATTTACTCCGAGAAATTTAGAAAGTTAAAATTAAGCAACATAAAGAACCGTTTTCTCGATCAGTGAATTGCGATCATGCCTTTGCCGTGCTCCCACCCATCCTATCTGTTCTCCTATAGCAGATTTGTCTATAGATGGATGGTCTAATAATGATAGATGAGAGAGGTAAAAACGTGCAACCCAAGATGAGTTCTTTTCGGTTGCAACGACAGACGATTTCAAAATAATAACAAAAAGAGACAGAATTTTCAAACATGAGGCATTTCAAACTAAAGAAGTTATCATCACAGATAGATAGATCAAACAATGAAACAATTCTTGTTTTTATATAGCATTTTCCAAACATAGCATTTTTTTATTTACCCATTGGTTCCTATTATTGCATATAATTTAGGAATAACTCAAACCTACGTTTTAATTTATTGCTATATTTAACTATAATTACGGCTTTCTTTGCTCCAATCTTGTATTGTTCATCGGCTTGTTTCTCTTCAATCTGTTAATCTCATTTATTTCTACCATGGGGCATGTTGGTTTTAGTATTATTTTATATATTAAAATTTTATTTTCTGTTGGTAGGTTTGAATTACGTCTTAAGAGCAAGTTCATCTCATCTCTCGTAGTTTAATTCAAAGATGTTTTCTTTTATTCCGTTTATATATTTTCGACTGTGTCTTCCGCCAAAGGTGCATACCCAGATATTTCACTGCAGACCCCGGAAACGCACTGATAATAGAACTGTACAACTATACCGATGCACGTAACCTTAAGATTGCACTGTCCGATAAAGTAACATACAAAGCTTTCATCTGGAGATGAGAGTGATTTTGAGTTAATTCGTAGTGTGAGCACCTTTATCATCTGTTCATTTGGATTCTAGATTCTGTTCATTTGGTTCATGTCCTTTGCTTCCGCATCTAGTAGTCCGGTTTTTGATTCTAGAAGTTCCTCTAAAGTGAAACATGAATTCTCTGCAGCTGATCGATTATATCATATGATCACTCAAACGTAAAGGAACACTGTATTTGATCTGCATTTCGCCTTGTCCTGAACATAATACTCTCCTTTTCCAGTTTTTATTCATTTTGGAGATATATGTAATTTGATAAATAGAATAACTCGAAATGTATGACAGAATAATAGCAAAATCATTTTCCTTTAATCGTAACACTGACAAGTTACTGCAAAAAACTTATGAGTTTTCATAATTGTCGAAAATTGTAAGTTTTCCTGGGAAAAATAAAAATAAAAATAAAACAGTAAATCTAACAAATTGTTTACAAAAAAATTATGAGTTTTCTTTGGCGAATTTGCCTCATGTAAAACTTACCAGTGCCTGCATTTTCACCGCAATTACAACGCAATTTGCCAAGCCCAGGCGACTAGACGCACTGGTTGAAGATCTACAAGAACGCTGAGTCAGTACTGCGTCAGTGTCTAAACACCAAGGCTCGGCTAAACGTCGCCAGGAATACTGTGCCAGTACTGCTCCAGTGTCTACTCGCCAAGGCTCGGCTGGACATCGGCAGTTCTTGCGCAATACTGTCGGCAGTACTGGTTGAACATCGGCATGAATACTGGGTCAGTACTGCGCCAGTTGTTAGCATCGGCGCAATGCAGACATTTCCCATTGGGATAGTCGAACCCGGAGGTCTTGTCAAGAAGTAATTCAATTTATTCAGAAATATAAGAGGAAATAAGCCCGGAATCATTTTTTATCAGACTTTCATCAATAACTGCATCATATAAGTAAAGGAGAACCACTTCAAATTGAAAGGCGAAAAAATGAAGAAAATACCTGGTTTTATTATTTGGTTTAATCCAAATTTATTGCAGTATGGGTCAAAATTGACTAGCGCATATATGTAAATACATAAATGTCAATATTTATTGCCACATTTCCCTTATTTCGCATCATAATACGTACTGTTACTCACTGACGATGGGTGGCATCAGCGAGTTCGTAAGCTCGAAACGTTTACCCACATCTGGTATGGTGGAACGATAGTAGTTGGAGTCGGTGAAATTGCCCAACCAGAACGACTAGATAGGCGAGTTTTAGTGCGTCTTATGTATAACTATACGAATTCTGGATGTATATAGGTAGCATCGAGTACGCATTCTTCTCGCGATGGGACGAAGCATTTCTACCGAGAAAATAACAAAATTGCATTAATGTAGTTACCTCCAGCCGGCGTCAACGCTACGTAACTATACATATAAAAGGACGTAAATCTGAAGCTTCAGCTTCCATAGGATTCCATTTCGAATTTCTGCCATAACGCGTAAAAATTACCGTTTGTCAGGACAATATAGGAATATTTAAAATTTCATTGCAAACACTTGATAGTATAATGCAAACCTTTGTAGTATACAGCAATGTGTTTTATTCATAATAATATTATTTGCAAGTTTCTGTGAGAAAGTAATTTAAAGTGCCTAAATAAGCAGTAAATAACAACATCTAATGATGTGTACAATACAGTAATACAATAAATTTGAAATATGGCCAACCTCATGGCTTTAACGTCAAACTAGTTTTTGTTTTTTTATTGCCTACCAACTACACTTCGAAGTTTGTCATATAAATCAAATAATATTCATAATCGGTCAAGAAACAATATTAATCACCCACTATTAATCCAGGGGGTATGTGAATAGTCCACATTTAGTCGTCAACTATGCAAAAAAAAATGACTATATCATTTGATTCCTAATTTCCATTATAGTAAGAGAGTATAGTTATTATATAATAGTTCGGCTATTTTCCAAATTAATGTTATTATTTTGTAGAAAATTGAATGGTTAATAAACTAAAGAAGAGCTCCTTTCTTTATAAACTAAAAATTATCAATAAACTAAAAGCCATATTTAATCATACCTTACTTTTTTCATATGAAGAATATTTTATTCAACTTTACAATTCAATTTTTTTAATTGAATTTCACCGAACAGTTTTTGGCTTACACATGCTTATTTTTCAAGACACCGTAAGGGCAGCATATGGTGCAATTAACGTGCAGTTTGTCCATATACTTGATCATATGAGAATTAAAAAAATCAATATTTTTATAGCTAGAGTTATTGTATAAGATATTTTTAGTTTCAAATTGAGATCGAGACATGGTAAATGTTGTTCTTTACCGGCAAAACTTTTGGACACGTCACAGTACGTAAATGTGACTGCGGAATAGAAATGGAGGGCACGAAAGTTCATTTAATATCTTACAGAATAAGTTTCAATGAGCAATTAACTGGAAGTTCCTCATCGCCCAGATTCCAGAAGTTTAAAAACAGAGTAAATTAATTTTCTAACATTATAGTCGTCTATCGCAGTAGTCTAACGTTTTTCATTATTCCGTGATGGGCAGTCTACCTCAAATTACGGTCAGGAGTTAAAAGTGAATCGAAAAGTATGTTGAATAATATAATATATTATATTATGACACGGCACGTTGTTTACATGAAAGTCAAATCTGCTTTTCGTTCATGCGCTGCAAGGCGTGGCATGTACGTGCGTGCGTACAAGATCATTAACAAAAATTGTTGTATGGCAGTTTTTGCTTTATTATAGTGTCAAAATCAAAATTCAAATGAGCAAATTCAATACATTGATCCATGTTTATGGTACGGGTCGAAGAAATTAAGAATAAGTATTCCACGTAAAATCACTGACTTTTCGAAAACGGGTTAAAATTATTGTTTTAAATATATCCTCTTTTTTCCCAACATGACCAGCAATAAAATCAATTAATAAAATAAAATCATTTCTATTATAAAGAATTTTCTTTCGTAAGGTAAACGTAGTAATGACTGTACCTGAACCTATAGCTGGACATAATCTAATCAATTTTGACACTTGTTTAGAGATTTATGAAACAGTGATTAGGTTGTCCAGACATAGGTTCTTGGCCAGTCGTTGGTATACGTTTACATTACAAGTAAAATCTATAATTTTTATCCGATTTATTCAGTGCACTAGTACTAAACTGTAGTACAGTTTATACTATACTATAAAGATTAATACCAATTATATAATTATACATTATTTGTATATTATATAAGTATTATTCGTCGATTATAATAAACATGTGATTGTTACACTATTGCAGCATGTCATGCATCATTATTCGAACTCGTTTAAGTACGTGTTACATAGATAGTGAATACAACCAAAATACAATTTCATTCGTTGTTTGCTTCTCTTTGTACCGGTCCTACATCGTAGCAAAGTACTGCCTATCTATATAGTATAAGCATGCTAAAAGTGATCCGCTATGTAGATTAACTTACAATTTTTATTAAATTAATGAGGTGGCAATATTATAGAATATGTATACATAGTATTATTATTTCTTTTGTCTAAATTAGCCGCTAATGCTTATTGAAGGAGGATAATGATACAATACTTTGAAAAAAATACTTTGAAAGATATTGTTTGATAAATTTATTTATTATGCGTAAAGTTCGTGCGTAAAGTTCAATTTGTATTCATCTGTAAAGTAACACTTGAACGCCTTTGGTGCATTATATACTCTTACGCGTGTATGATCGAATTAGACAATAAAAATTATTAAAGTGTCTATTTTTGGACGAAGTCTGAACTTATAGAAAATTTAAAATATCGGATCCAAAATGGAGCAGAAAGAAAATACTGCATTTATTTATATTATTAATGAGCTGTTCCAAATCAGTATCGACGTTTGTGAATTACTTTTTAGATAAGAATTTTCGTTGGCAATCGATTATTAGTATTTTATATTATTTCTTATCAATTTTGAAACATTTTAATTATAATATGATAATTATACCATTATTATAATTAATGCATTAACCATTTTATAATTAAAATAAAATTTACGATTCCCCCTTAAAATATTTCTAAACCATTTCTTTAATAAACTTGATATATTGAGAAGAATGCATCATAATATAGTGCTTAAAGTGGCCTTGGTGATTTGACGTAACTCATTTCCAAGTAAACAAAGTTTAAAAACAAGTTTAAATTTAATTTACAGCTGAAATGAGCAGGTAGCCGGGATACTTTTACGATGTTCGTATCGCAGTGATTTTAAATAATGAAATTGGCGTATTCTGATTCTAACGACAATGAAACGATATTATTTCATTTCAAAAGTTACTTCAATTGTTCTCCTTTGCTCCAGTATTCTTGCCTATCTAAAGATTTTGAAGCCATTTGATCAATAGGGAAGAATTGTTTGTATACATCGACTTGACATAAATAATCGCTTTAAAATGTTAATCCCCTAGTAGAATTTTGAGCGTGACACTTTAGGCCCCAGCCGGAACCCTTACTTTAATAGGGATCCCGGCCAGGACCCGATGTGTCACGCTCAAAATTCTGAAACTTTCTACAGTAGGAAAATCTTCCGCCCTCTCATAAAAATCCCGATAAATTACAGCACAGGTGCTTGTTAATAATTATTTTATTAAAACGTAAGTAGACTTAATAAAACGTTTGTGGTCGTCTTGAAATCTTATTGCAGATGAACAGATTAATTTCTTTCTCCTCTATTATAAGAACAGACTTTATTTTCTATATGATGTAATTAGGGTGTACTTTAATTTATATTCCATAGAACATTTAAAAATATAATTGTTTAAATCCAATTTCATTTTCTGTAAATTTTCCAATAATGCTTTCTCAACTTTAAGATACCCATTGTTAGGAGTGAATTTTCTACTTCTCTAAAAGTGTATTTTCCTTCTGAGAAGAGTAGTATAGACATCTGTTTGAATCGCTTTTTAATGAAGTAAAACTTTTCTCTTAATGGAGTAAATGATTCACATGTCATACATGAGATGAATTTCGAATAGAACGAAGTCCGTAAGCTTTGGTAAATTTTATACCATTTTAGAATAATAATTAGTATTATCTGAACATTTATTTGTGAAATATTTTCAATCAAAATAATTTATTATATAATGTTGTTAATAAACCTTGAACTATTTGTTATTATCATGTTTGGTTATTAAAACGATTATGTTTCTTATATTGTAATACAACATTTTGAATAAAATGCAAGGTAATTGTTTATTGATTACACGAAATTAACTTTTAATTGTAGACATCGATTATTCATCAAACTTAGTAGAGACATAATATACAATTATTTTTATAAGGCCGGCAAAATCAAACAATACATCTAATATTAAGAGCTATTAATATAATTTGTTTTTCAAGTCTTTTTGGCCCAGTTGTGCGATTATATGTGAAAAATTAAGAAATTTCTATGTTTTGTCGCCTGTTTCCGGTTTCCTGGCCTGCAAATAAAATAATATTTTTTGGAAAATAATTGTGCGATTACATAAGAAAATACAGTATTTTCTTAGTAAAAACTAAATTATTTTCTAGACTTTATGGCCTAGTTTCGGTTTCTTGGCTGTCAATATAACAGTCAACACATACTATATGTTACTAAAGGATATAAGCAGAACCTCGATAAGATGACACCTCACAACAATGTATTTACTTTTTTGCTTCATTATAACGATACCGATTTTTTTTAAATACGGTAGCAACAAAATCTACAATAGAGCGACATATTAGCAACAAAAAAGCAACAAATTATCCACCTGGTTTCGTTTGGTTTTGATGACTTTGGTTTGCCAGCTCTACAAAAATAATGGGGAAACATTTTGATATATTTCAATCAAGCTAAAAGAATCATTAAAAGTAAATTTAAAAGAAAAAACTTTTAACTATAGTTTAATTGGTCATATAGTTTGATGTGTCCTACTTTCGTTCATGCTCTTTTGTTTTCATTTAGGCAAAACATTTATTTATTTTTTTTTTTTTTTTTAGCAATGTCCATTGTTTAAATACATCATGCGTTGATCATGTATGAAATCTCTACATTCAGCATTAAAATGACGAGCGATTAATTTTATTAACTTTATAGTAAAACGTATAGTAAAACTTTTCCTGAAAAGAAATGTCTTTTATTAAACTTGATGATTTATGAAAGTCAATCTCCTTCGGAAAGCTCACACTCCCTATATGTCATTTCTTCCTTCATCCACCATGACAATGACGAAGATGAGCAGATATTGCCGAAGATCCGAGGTAACCCAGGAGATTGTGGTTGAGTCACGTATCGCTGATTCGCAGTTACGATCCTCCATCTTTCGCTACACAAGCAAGGAATTAAGCGTCTCTCTCCTAACCTGCGATTTTGAGCGTGAAATCTCATCGATCACAATTTATCTTTGACAATCGATATCTATGCTTAGATAATGTTTATGACCAGGAGGCTTAGATAGAAAATTTTATTAAGATTTCATAATAAATGAAAAATTAAATAAAATCATACCGGGTTAATAAATTAATGTTTGTAAAAATTTTATGAATTTCAGTCAATTGATAGTATTATTACTATTTATAATTATTCAGATAAACTCTCTTCAGATTCCATAATTTAGTTCCATATCTCACATTGCATTTTTGACGTAACTTTCAATAGTTGTTGAACTGAGTTTGTATGACGTATGTAGAATTGATATGGTATATGCTATTTGCACTACATTCATTGATATTTTTCTCATCAATTACGATTTGATGAATTTACAATAAAAAAAATACCCATTTAAAATTTTGAAACAATAATATAAATATATACTATCGATTAATAATGAGCCAACTTAACTTATAATTCAATAACAGACGTACAAATTGTGAAAATATAATATCCGATTCGTAATACCTATAAACAATAGTCCATTTCTACGCTTTAGTTATTCCAACGGAACATAAGTCTCCGTAGAAGCGGAACGAAACTTTCGGAAACTTGCATTAGGGTTCTTTTCGTTTCCTCAAGTTTCTTATGCTTTTTTGTTTCGTGAAAAGTTATTGTATTCTGGTATTGATTGTTCTTAAAATCTGATCCCTGGTGATTTTTGAAAAATAAAATCTTACAATAGACGATAAAAATTCGCGTTTGAAGATATACTGGCAAATCGCCAATCGGGTGACCTAATTTCGAGTCGGCCCGATGCTCGATTACGTGTGCCCTACTCGTACCGGTTTTCGAAATCAGTCTATACATTTCCCCGCAGAAATTCGGTACTTCAGAAAGAACAAATAATAAAAAAATTCATGGTCAAGAATTTTTTATAATATTGAGTTGCTTTTTAAAAAAGGGGGTTAAAATTTGTCCGACTCTTTCTAAAATTTATCGGCGTATGGGTTCTCGCCCGTATTCACATACCTGACTAATATACAATGGTGACGTTTATTTTGCAAAGCTACGATTTACGAGTTAGAGTTACTCACTGATTTCGATGATCACGATAAACATAAATTATTATGAGTTATCGAGTAAATGAAATGAATTGCGTCATTATTTCACAAATGTGATTGAAATTTACTCGTCCTAAACGCATTTTTCAGTTAGCGATTTCTTTCATTTATCAGTTTTTTTGTGTTATACACGATTATCGATAAGAGTACGAGTGTTTATTTTTCAACGAAATTAACTACTATACTACTACTACGCGTAGTAGTACTACCACTGCCAATGGCACTGCCAAAGTCACTGCCAAAGTCACTGCTACTGCCTATATACTGCTACTGCTACTCCTTATCTTAAGTGATATTCGTGTTTTTCGAAGGGCTATTACATCGTAAAATTAGTAAATTTAGTAAATTTAGTAAATTATTAAGATTATAGACTAAATGGAATAATGGATGAAACTGTGCAGAACCAAACCTAATATAAATATATAGAAACCAAATATCACAATGACATTTACATTACTCTAAATGAATTAACACCTAAATATGTTTGTATTTAATGATTTTATTTAAAAATCTTATATATGTATATATGTATTGATGGATATGCATATATTAACTTTCCTTTCGATATAATTAAAAGTTTGTTAATAAATTGATTAGTTGTAAAATTATCATTACGTCGTGTAAAATTGATGAATATCCATGACCTGATAATATTCAGAGATAACGTATTGAATTAATATATTGAAACGAATCCATTATGAAAAAGTAAACCATTCAATCAAATAACACTTAACACATTATAGTAAATACACTCTGTATCTTTCAAAACGCATTAAATTTGTTCGATGCAAATAAATGCACAATGGACATATATATATAAATCACACTGTTTTTTGCATTCGATTTTTAACATATCTCTTTGTTGTATGTTGATAATTGAAAATATCTTATGTGATTAAAAATAGACCTCGTAATTAAATGCACTTTTCAATACAGAAAACAGCCACGGACCCGCCATTTTGAAACTTTAAAAACTAACTTCAGATTTATTATCAGCGACCTCAGTGATAACCTTCGTTATTACGTTTTATAAAAACCCATTAATTTTTGTGATTTTATATTCCCTTTTGGAAATTTCTTTTCCGAAATACCTTTGTCTAATAGCACATTTTTCACGCAATATTTGTAATTTTTAGAGAAATACTGATGTCACCTATAATAAAATTAAAAAAATTGAAAGTAAAAATAAATATATTTTTTTTTGTTTAATCATGTATAATTGTATTATCTTACAATTTAAAAAATGTTATCTTCCACCATTAGCAAGAGCGATTATTGGCCAATAAAAAATGACGATTGTAGAATTTTTCTGTCAAACTTCGTCATGAAGAAAACTTGTATATTTGGTCCTCAAAGAGTTGATTAAGGTTACGAATATATGAAAACTATTACTAATAAAACCAGGAATAAAATCAGGAATAAAATGCATCAAGTTTTTGTGTCCAGTCGTTCCAGGAACGAGCGTGGAAATTTTTCCGACAGAAATTACACCTCGAGGCAACGACGCGAACGTCGAAGTCGTGGCAGAACTTTTTCATACGTTTGGCCGCTCACAACGATCGTAAATTTCGCAGGCGTGATATCAGCTATGTGTAGATACTTTGCACGAAAATTCGTATACGTTGTTAGTTTTAATATTGGCGAAGCCATAAATTCTTCCGAACTCGGCGGATCGATCGTTGGGATCACCAGGTGTTCGGATTTACATTTAATCGCTGAATGTTAACAAATTTGCACCGGTTGGTGCAGCGTTCAACACATGATGTAAAATCACAATACATTTATAACACTAACACGAGTTTCTGTGTTACGAATGATCCATCCACGGATCCACACATTGGCTAGTTTCACCCCTCTAAGCATTAGGAGCAAAGTCAAAAAATCATATATTTTACACGCACTTAATTTGAAAAAGAATGTAATTATCTCATATTGTAATTTAACCAGAACTCGAATAATCACAAAACGAGCTTAAAGGATTAAAACAGCCCTAGAAATTGACGCAGTTTCTACCAAATTTTTTTGGCCTCTATGTTAATAGTCATGGAGTCCAAAAAAATGGCAATAAACTGGTGTTATTTTCTACTAGGGATTAAGTTTCTTAAATGTCAGCATATCATTGTTAGTTAACAAAAAAAATGTATTATATTTTGATGTTCTACTATGTCTAATATTTTATATATCCCAACGGGAAAATTAAAAATATAAATAATTAATATTGTGTAATTTAATTTATTAGTTTGACAGTTAGTTTAAAATTATCTTCTATTATTTAGAGTTTCCACGTTGCGATTTTCATGTAAATTTATTCCGTGCATAAAGATGAAAATTTTGTTCTGCTTTAAGTTTTGAATTAGGAAAGTTTGGAAATGGAATAGTTTATTACAAAAATTATAAGTGGAAATTCAATTTTATTCTTGCTATGATGAACTTGTGTCACTTTTTTATAACAAAAATTATAATACTAATCATAATTTAAACACAAAAATACTTTAATAAAAACCAATTTTTTAATTCCGAAGAATTTGTTTATATATATAAACAGGTCGCTGAATCCGATTCGATTTTTTTTAATGTATTTGTTTGTAAATATTGTATACGTATCAAAAATAGTACGTATGTGCATTTTCAAAAAAAAAAAAACAGAAAAAAAATATTTATAATTATAAATAAGGCATTGTGATTTATTCATCGGTTATCGGTTATGAGATAATTTTTTTACTCTTATATTAGTAGTTTCTAAAAAAAATCAAACTTCAGCTATATTCCCGAATGTTTTCATAAACCAACTTGCGTGAATTTCATCAGGTACTATACGGAGTCTACAAACTTTGCACCTGGGGAAAGTAATAAACGCGAGACGAATTCTACCTACCGACACTCCATGAAAGTTTATGATAGTGACAAGTTCCTGGAGAAGCAGAAGTCACTTGAACTTTATCCTAAAATACATAATTTTTCGGAAATAAAGAGCGTCGGCTACTTTACTTGTATATTGCAGTCGTATAGGGAATGGGGCACAGACAAAATATATACTCTAAACATATATGTATATGTCAGATTTTTCTTCAAAATTCCATTTTCAATGATTATGAAGAAAACAAAGAACTTTATCCATTGATGTTTTGTCTATTTTAGTTATTCAATGTGCGACACCATCGTAAACATAAAATAATACATTTTCCATTAAAATGGTTGGATTATTTTTAAAAGCATTATAAATATGCTTTTCCGGTCGTATTACGGGTTTTGCAGTTTGCATTCATAATAAAAATATGAAAACTTTCGCGAGATGTAAGTCAATACAGTATTATATCGGTAATTATAATAAAATTCTGATAACATAAATATCCTAGAATGTCCAGTCCATAAAAAGTATAGGGTTTGCGTTTTTAATTGGTTCAACACATATATATGCTGTTCTTTGCATTCGAACCTATTTATAACATCATTCAATTTGCAATACAGCAAGCTATACTATGTACATTGATACCAGTTAGGAAATACCTGAAACGATAACATCGCATTTAATTAAGATACAGTCGGCAGATAGCGTTACGTGGTAGTGCTACTGATGCCGCCTCTTCCTGCATGATTGTATCAAGCGCACCCGCATGTACTAGTGATTAAACGACGTAATGCATGAGCTAACAAATTTTCCTGCGGTAATATCGGTAAAATGAAAGAATCCCTTGATACTAGACTGTAAATGAAAATTTATAAAAATCGCACCCTTAAATGTGTAAATCTTTGTCCCCATTTTTCGTATAATTCCAATAGGTTTGCTAATAAATTTCTTATTAAAGTCCTAAAATATACCTCAAGTTTCGCACTTTGCGCTTCAATTAGTTAAGTGTGACATTCGTAAATTTAATGTAAATTTCATTAATTCTACCGGTTGACAGAGTCATTTTTAAATATATATTAATTTATTAATGTTTAACACATTTAAATTATTTTAGGGTTTAATATGGCAATTATTTACTTTAATTATTACGTAAACAAATTTTCATTTCAAAAATTGGATGCAGGCATTTATATTATAATATTGGCGGTATTATGCATTGTTTATTTAGGCTTTACCACCTTATATTCTTCATTTAATTATGTTTTTCAAGTCTATTTTTATAATAGGGGAGAAGACGTGGGCATTTTCATAATCAAGTATACGGTGTGAAAAAAGAAATGACATTGAGGAAATTTCTCTAGAGTTTCTTAATCGTGATGGTAAACATATTGTTAGCTTAAACCGCTTTAAACATCGGCTGTCACACCCGACAAAGAGGGGTAACATACGAGTATACGTATAGGGATAGTCTAGACAAACTCCGCAAATAGGCGAGGCGGTTTATCGTCGATTGGCTCGTTAATTAGAGCTTCGTTGTTTTTCCGGACATGACAAAAGAGTTTGTTCGAACTTCGACATTGCATGCCGATAACAAATATCAATAAATCTAACCTAGTAGAAAATGACACCAGTTTCTGCCCAATCTTTCTGGACTTTGTATTAAAAGTAATGGAGTCCAAAAACAATAGTCATAAACTGGTCTTATTTTCTACTAGGGTATTTAAGGAATTGAAATAAAAAATTATATTTTAAACGTTTGTTCGTTTTGTATTAATTATTCGACTGGTTTTATTAAATGTATCTGTTTCTAAAAGTTAGTTGTAAATATTTTCTTACAATGTAGTGAGTGACGTATGTAAATAATGAATTACCCGAGTAGAATTTTGGCCATCAGGACCCAACGTGTCACGCTCAAAATTCTACTAGGCTAACTATTACAGAGATGCAAAATTATCAAACGCTCTTATATCATATAACCATTATTGTTACGTGAAAATTCCAATCTACATATATTTACACTATCAACATTTACTCTATAAATATTGCGATAATGATTTCATCATTCTGAATATATTCTCTGAGGTGGCTGGATATTTCGCCACTGACAAGGATGCTAGACACAATTAGTTTTTTCAGACAAATGAGCACTTCGGATTTCTTAGCTAATTGACCCAAGGACAATTTATGCCGAAGAAATGCTCTATCATATCATGAATAAAATATAAGAGATGTGATCGTGATCGACCCCAATACTCCGTTCGATACTCTCACTGCCATAAAGAGAAATTCATACCACTAGCTCACGTCAAAGCTAGAAGAAATCATTGTTGGGAAATAAAGCCTATAGTTCGTGACAACTGAAAAAGATCACTACATCCAGAATAACCTTTGTGAATACCAGAGATGTATTAGAAAAGATTCTAAATGAATCAACATACAAATGCCGGATGAATTTGATCTGGTTCTACACAATAATGCTACCAGAAAACTCCACCAAAGTTATCATTGTCGAAACTTCGAGGAACTACAAAAACCTTGATTCCGGGAGACCACATACGATCATTGAGATACCGTCGATCTAAATCCAATCGACTTTACTTACTACAGTAAGTAAATTATATCTGGAACAAATATTTTATAAGGATACATCGAATCATGGTGGCAAAAAAGATATGCTACCGATATTTGCCCTGACCCTTTTTTAAATGACTTGTCGGTTGTAGAGACGCATATCAATTTGTGAAATCTTAGTATTTAAATTTTCAAGACTGTATATTGTGATTAGAGATATTGACAAAATTAATCACTGCTATACCTTATAATCTTGACATATATAATGCGACAATTATAAGTTATTTTCGTTTAAATTATATTTCATTTTCGTTAAGAATAGCAAAAGAAAACATACCATCGATTAATATATATAATCGTATAATGACGTCTTAAAATTGTCAACAGCATCAGTACTATTTTCAGTCATCCGTAAACATTTATTCAAGTTCGCATCCAAATTTTCAAGGACTACCAGGCGACATCATCGATTTCGCCAGATTCGCATCTAATTCGTGAATAATGGACGATAGTTGAAAGGCTCAGTGAAAATCTGTAAGCCTATAAGAGTCGCTGATACGTTCACTTGAAAAATCCTTGCACACCTCGTGTAGGTAGGGTAGATATAGGCTTGCCAGGATCGTGGCAACAGGTAGAATAATGCATTACTTACGTAGTTACCACCCCCTCGACCTGACGACCGACCCGTTGCGCCCCGGACCGCGCCAAACATCCCCCTTGATACCACGACGACGCGACGCAACACATACATCTGCCCTCTAACTCAACCTTGGAATTCCTGCCAACATTATCGCATCAGAGGAAACAAAAAAGTAAACCCACGACGTACGCTTGTAAACTTTCATATGTTCGTATACAAGTCACAGAGACAACATATATATACATATGTTCGTTATTCAGCGAAGTAATTTGCAAGTTGATAAAATTTTCAGTTGTCGATTGACAAACAATTTGACGTATAAAATTCCTAGGTAAACAATTTAAAAGAAAACAATTTTTAAATTTCTTGAACTTTGATAAATCAGTCTATTTACTTGCAAAAATATACAGTTTAAAACTTTACTTTGATGCCAAGTTGAATTCAACGAGTTGGACGATCTATTCGTAGACGTAAATTGTGAGTTTACCACATTCATTAATAATAAATCATTTTTTTGAAGATTGTGTCTATATATATATATATATATATATATATAGCATCAGGAAATTTGTTAAGACACTTTTCTCCGATCGATCAAAACTTGTATTAGATAAGTTACCAGACTTATCAACAACGTGATCCCATGTGATGGCTGGAAATCAAATTTGTTTGGTTTCAGAAAATTTCATTGTATCTCTCTTTTTTTTAGATTGGCTTTAGATGCACAAATATCAAAAACGATTTATGAATTCATATCTCATATAGAATAATTAATTAATTAAGATTAGGAAATGTTTACTTCTCGAAAAATGCAATTACTTTCCTCCCTCCTAAATCGCAGTTATATACTACCCCAGCCATTTAAATTAATAGAATAATTACATCAAAAGCCTTGGGGCCATATATATTCATGCATTTGCCTTTTATTATATATGATCATCGCTTTAAGCATTTCGCTGACGTTTCACTATTCATTACCGACTACAGAAACTCGTAAAGTCTCTATAGTCCTTTATTTGGAGAAAACTCATCATCGTGAGCACTTCATCATAATGGAAAATATTTAAACGTAAATTCCGGTGAAATAATCGCAAATGGGCGCAATAATGGGTTTTGGTAATATAGTCTAGTCCTCGGAGCAATTGTGAGACACCATCAGATATCCTTCGTTGAGCCTGACTATTTCCGTAATTCTCTTTAACTGATCCCGGCTCATTGTTAATATATGCTTGGACGAACAACTCACCTCGTCCACGGGTGCATTGTGTATTGTGTTTGATCGTCGAACGTTTGCCGGCTCATCGCCAGTCTAGTTTAATTTCAATCGTAATTCCTCGTCCGCGTAGCTTTTACCGTAATTTGCTACCATGCAGTGTTTCACGGGCGCGTCGAGTCGCGTCGTGTCATTGCTTGAAGATCGAAGAGCAAGAAGCCAAATAGACTTTGGAATATTTTTCGTCTGTAAGTGCAAACACGAGAGTAAAATCGACATATTTATTTCGTCGGTGTACAATTCAATATATATATATATATATATATAATATTAATGGTACGGATAAATGTCAAATGTAAAAGGTAGGCGTAGATTACGCATCGTTTCCTGCATATTGTTTTAATCTCCTCTTTCCACTTATCTGGTAAACTCAAAATATTTATTTATATGTATAATTAGTTTGTTAATCATGTACATATATGTATGTATAAATATTTTATAATTATACATAAATATGTATATATTGCTTTAATCGCTAATAATAAGCAGAATAGAATGGATAGTGGTCGGTTATTCGAAGAGCGAAATTGATCAAGTACTAAAAGAATGATGGGAAGTGATTTGCCTGTTCAGCTCCAGAGGACTTGTATGAACATATATGTAATTTTTTTAGTACACTTTTTCTTAAGAATAAGATCACTTAAGACCACATTCTGTGCAGTATTTAAGAAGTCATAATATGTTTAAGACATCTAAAAGTGCTCTTAAATAGCTCTATACTTGCTATCTAGGATCAAACGTACTAAAAAATGATCGAGAGCATGTAAGGACCATATTTACACTTTCAGGTGAAAAATTTCATTTAATATCGATTTGTATGAGATTTGTATGAGATTTGTATGAGAATTGTACTCAGTAAAATAAATACGTATTTTTCGAAGTTTCCCGAGTTTCCGATATTTTCGAAAGTGTATAAACTAAATGGATCTAAAAACAAATATTTCTCGTAAACTTTTTTCACCTTTATCCATATAGTTTGGGATGAATCGTCATCTGTTATAGTTGTGGAAAAAAATTCAAAACGCAATTGACCCAGAAAATGAAAAGAGCCCAAAAAAAAATGATATAACAAGTACGTTTCGTCAAGTTATTTTTCGTTTTTCGATTTGGCAAAATGTCAGATGTCAACCTTATCAACTTTAGACATATGCATGTCAACTTTCTTCATTGTCTATAATCATTTTCGATTTTTACCATATGTGGGATGAAGCATCGGGTAATATTCGACCGAAAACCCGGAATTATATTCTGCACATTTAAATAACATGCTCTATTTTCTGTTTCGCTGTAGAGTACGCAAACAAAGTAAGTTTAATTGTTTTAAAATTGTAATGAAATTCGCTCTACTCGGTCAGTTTTAACAGTATTAATTTAGTGTAATAATTAATAATCGGGTTTTCTTTAAATAATTTACATTTACATTGGGTTATTTATGTATATATAACGACCATGTATACACTGCAATTGTTGATCAAAAATGTAAGCAATTATACTTGATCCTATATGCCGGCATGATTAATAAAATATTTAAAGAGTGATCTTAAATTATGTACACTCCAATCGTAACATACATTTATGCTATATATAATTAATACTGAACACATGTGCACTTGGTATTTGGCAGGTAACTTATTGATGAACAATAAGTAGAAAAACGACATGAAATTAGTACCAAAATTTACATACATATATAGTATATGCTCTCGATGTACTTTATAAATACAAGATTAAATTGAATATTACCATTAATTTATAATGGATTCACGAATACTTCATATTTAGTCAGGAATCAGGTCATGTAAAAATGCTTAAACCTGTAATTATCGGCGAATATAAACTCGATTTAAACGTGCCGCGAACTACATTAATACTGGAATACAGTAAAACGAAAAAATGTTTGAATTTCATGTACGTAAAAAGTACATTTTGTACCAACAAATTATTGTCCATAAAATAATTATCTTTGAAGAATATTTTGTGACTATTGATATTATTAAAAATATAATGCCATAAATTTTATATTCATTGAATTTGGTTTAAAAATGCATTTAAACACTTTAAAATATATAATATGATATTGTAGATAATTATTATGGATATTATATGACTGTACACAACTAAATATAGCGCCAGTAAAATCGAGTTAATATAGATAAAGTGAAATATTTAATTGACGATGCAAATTCAATGGTCGAATGACGTTGTTGATGATATTGTCGGAATGAATACTAGCTGGTTTCAAGAGTATCTGTATACATATAACAAGTAATAGAAGGCAATAATTCGATAAAAATGATATATATCTTGTAAATAAATTTTTGATTATTATTTAATGCTCTTTATCACAAAGTTCCCAATAAAATAGTAATACTGAATAGAGCTCGAGATTTAAAAATCAATATTAATTAGGAATTGGCAATTATCCTCACCTATATACGTTACACGCGCAATAGACGGATAATATAAATGAAATCAATTATTCAATTTGAGGCGAGACCTATCGTCGGTAACCGATGGGTTATTGAATGACACAACAATGCGAAACCAGATCGGCTTTTCGCCATCTGACACAATGTGCAATATTCTATGCTTCGCAAGGTATTGTGATGCGACAGCAAGTATAATGATCTGTTCATCTCTCCGTAATCGTCGCTATAGTGACGATTCTCCCTAACCGGGTACCTTGAATTCACTACAATATATGTATAAATTCATATTTTTTAAAATCTGTTACAGAACGAACTATATATGTTTATTGCTTTCAAATAATTACCTTGATGTATTATATTATCATACTGAAGACTCGCTGCGTTTTATATTTTATCTTACATTGTACATTTTTATCTACTCCAAATTTTATAATATAAATAACAGCATAATCCTACAAAAAATGTTTCTCTTTTTCTATGAATAATAATTCAAATAATGACCTTGGAAGATTTCATTATTGCAGAATGATACAAATTTATGTAAAGTGCCACGGTTGAAATTCTAAAATAAATGAAGGTTTATAACGTCCACATTTAAATGTTTGCTATCTAATGCCAAATCATGATTGGTCAAAGAGAGCGTAATGATGACGCTAACGATATAAGAAATAAAATTCTTCAATTCACTACTTCTTAAAAAAACGAAAAATTACAAAAAATTTGAAAGGTCGAAAAATGAAAAAAGAGATAGAAGAAATAAAACTAGGAGACGAAATTACAAATTCGATTATAATGATCTTTATTGGATTAGAGTGATCATTAGAAATAGTAAACTGTTTGACTCTTATGGTCTACGAAACAGTAGAAAAATATTCAAGGAAATGTATGAAGGTTAAATATAACAGCATAATCATAAAAAATCCTTAAAACAATAAAAATACGAAGAATAGGAACGAAATGGCGAAAGAAATGGCAAAAGGAATGTAGGTGAAAATAATAGCAAAATATGAGAGCAATAACAAGTAACGGTGATGGTCCTAAAACAAAAATAAAAAAAAGACGCACTTTGAAGAGGAAAATTTTACTTTCATACTTTGCCAATTAAATATGCGGTCGTACACATGCAGGAATGTATATATATTATACATATGTAAAACATGCGGGCGCGGCTGAAAGTTCCCTTGTTCTTTACTTTAGTTCACTTTTGTAAAGTTGCATCGTTTTGGTCGAGGTTTTTGTCTAATAAAGAAATTAGGTTTAAATATTCTTTAAGTAAACTCTAATTTATTACAGATTAAATTCATAGATCCAGGGCATATTACAATATGGTTTTTAAAATATGGAAAAATAAATATAAATGAAATGAAAAAAGTATCAAAAAGTAATCAAAATCAAATGCAACGATTAAAACAATATTTTTTCGTTTCTCGAAGATTTTAAAATGAATTAAAAAGTCAAAAATGACATATATTTTTTACGTCACCCAGATTTAATCTCCAATGCATCATCCAATGCTAAAATTTCCAATATCAAATTTTTCAATACGAATCACCTTTCAGCCGTGAATAAAACATTTCAAAACTTGTCACAAATGACATTAAAATGGGTCCGGAAAATAGAAAAAAAGTCCATATAACCGTGAGAAGAATATACATCACCCACATATTCTACAAAGCGTCACGTAAACGTGTATATTTCATTATGTCATTATTTCAGAGACAATTCAGTCGGAAAATATAAATGTTTAAATAATAGTACAATACAATAATATAATTTCAAGAATTAATGTAAGTTTGCAGGTGAAACCTGGAAAAAATTTAGACCAGATCATATATACACGTATATGTAAAACAATATAATCGTTTATCATTTTTTTTGTAAAATTAAAAAAAATAAATTCTAAAATAAATTCAGCTGAAATTCTTAAAAAATAAACGTCGGATAAAATGAACTCTATTTTATTTTGTTAACTTAAAGTGATCAATTTAAGTTTAACTGTTGAATATTATTATTTATAAATAATCAATATAATTTTGATTTTTTAGAAAAGTTATTTTCCTATTATATTGCGAGTGTCTATATAGGAACCTGCATATGTAATGAAATACTTTGTATCGCATAAATTAGCAGACGCAAAAACCTATTTAAATTCTACATATAAAACAATTGTAAAATGAAAATTTCTTGACCGATTATAATATTCAATTTCAAAAATAAGTAAAATTTGATGTACATCAGTGACCGTTTTTTACTTATTTTTGAAATTGAATATAAAACAATTGGTATAAAATTCATTATATTCAGAATTAATTCTCTCGAAGTTTTTATAAAATATACGATTTTGTAAATAATAACTTAGCTCTTGCGTAATGTATTTCTAAAATATGAAACGCACGTTTGAAAATTAACAACGATATTACAAATATAGGATATAGGGGAAAATGGAGATAGTGCGGCCAAATTCTCACTAGCATTGACTAGAAAATCAAAATACAATATTAACTATATGTTTATATTTTTTAGTTTTATATTAAAAAATGTTTTTTTTTAAACATATGGCTCTTGTTGGGATTAGCAGAGAGATGAAAGGAGACACAATCCGTTTCTCTGATAAACAAAAGTGTATTTCAATAAGATGAAACAAGAACAGTACAAAAGTGCT
>JAPYZR010002891.1:0-22945 GCA_030522945.1 Trichopria nigra
ATTAAACGAGAATTATCCGAAATAAATTATTTTTGGTGCTGGTAAGAGAAAATAATTTATTTCCGATAATTCTCGTTTAATTTTGAACCAATTTCATCGCTATTTTTTTAAGGATTGTATATGTTATGTAGAATCACCCTTCTAAAGCCCGAATTTTGAAAAAACATTTGAATCACTTTTTATTCGTACTTTTATGGTTGAAACCTTAAAATGAATGACCAAAACTCTGCAGGCACTTACATTATTACATTATTAACCAGTGTAACGTTTTGTTCGATAATTAGACTAAATGCATTATTTACGTTTTCAAAATACACTGCTGTCCTCAAAAGAATATTATTATGAAATAATCGTAAACAAATGTCCGGAAGATACATTCATCCTTTCTTCGACTTCGATAATGAGATTTGCAAGAAACTTATTTTAAGATAAAATCACCGATTTAATTATTCCATGTATGTACTTTAAAAGTCATATCAATACTTACCATTACAAAATATGAAAAAAAAAATTTTTTTTTACATACCGCGAAGACAGTTTCTACGTTTTATGTGCTTATTATTAAATTAAAATACAATTTTTATTAAGCGTTAAAGTTTCACATTAAAAGGTAAAGACTTTTAATGAAAAAATACTTTTCACTAATTATCTTGTTAGTATAAACGTAAAACAAAAAAGAAACAATCGATAAAAACATTCACTGCAATAAATACGTTGAGGTCGACAAGTACGTTCCCTGCAGAACCGACTGCAGAAATGAGCGAGTGATGTCGCCACATCCCGCTTCGACGACGGTCGTTAAAGAAGATCCCTTCCGGCGCTGGTACATTGTCAACAAGAAGAAAAATAAAAAGAATAACAATCAATCGCGCCGACCGCGCAAGCATTCTTTAAAAAAAAAAACAAAAGAAAAAACACCCCCACTCGTTCTCCAGAAACATTTAATGCCATTTAAAAATAAAAAGAACACTCGGTAATAAACTGAGACTTGTTTTTCCAACGAAAACCATCGATAATACCACTACAGCCACTTCCAGGGAAATAAAAAACGAAATTCCGTGTTTTCTTGAGGAGCTGAAGAACACTTTCCAATCACTGCACGGTTCGTCGGATCATCTCGCGTATAACCTCAAACGTAAAAAACTGATTTCGATAAATTCACCACGTAAAAAGTAACGGATAAAAAATAGGGATCGAGAACGATGACGCGAGGTTCGTCCGAGAGTACAGTCGTAACGATAAATTCGTCAGGAAATTGGCAGGTTAATTTGTTTTTTTTTTTTTACGAAGCAACTCTGGACGTTTTTTTTTTGTTTTTGTTTTTCAAGGAGGGTATTACGAATTTTGTCCAAGGTCGTGACGGAAATTGTCGGTACTTACCGCTGTGACCGGCGTTGCTAGATGATTGACCCATCGTGGGACGAGATTCAGGAATTGTCGGCCTGGTGAGAAAGCCGAGGAGCGCGTTTGCACGCGGCTCTCGAGGGGCATTTGTCCTCGACGAATTCGTGACACGGTAATACGCGCCCGGAAAATATCTTGTCACATCGTCGACAAAGAGGGCCGGTCGGTGACTTTTTACTCTTTCGTCGCCTACTCGCTATAGTTCGCCACTGCTCGCGGAACCCAGGGACGACGATTAGATGCTGGACGACAATGCGCCTGCGCGACGCGCGCTTATTCGAATTATATTCCATGGACGTATAAGAATGGACGACTCAAAGAAAGAGACGCACGCCCATCTATATGCGTGTATCGTGATTATTGTTGTTGGTTTATGATTGTTACTAAAGCGTGGGTTATTTAAGAACGCCTAAGAGTTTATGATTTATATCTGTGTTCGATATATATACGTGCCCTTAGTTTTGATTCGACATTCCGGGGTTGGTGCACAGTTTTGAAAGGATATTTGAAGGATTTGCTATAAAAAAACACTCGGTAAAGAGGTGCATCTAGCGGTAATTACATATTCTACGCTTTAAAAAAACAACATTGTGGTACATATGTGGGATTTCAAGACGTGAAATTCCCGCATGAGATCCCATATGCGGAAATTTTCAGAAGGGTTTGCGTTCCAAAACAAATCTCAATTCGATATATCGATATAATAACGTAATATCGATAAAATAGCAAACGAAAAATGAACATTTTGAATTCCTATTATTCGTCTGAATTTAAGACGAATAAAACAAATCTGACTCTAAGAAATTCGAAACTCAAAATATCATTTTTTTTTTTAATTTAAAAGCATTCGGAATAGAAAAAGATTCGTATACGTCAAGAATCTGAATTCAGTCTTTAAAAGGATTAAAATTATTTTATTATTGAATCATTTCAATTCTTTTGAAGCAGCATTTCATACTTTAACGAAATAATAGACGATAAAAATCAAAAAGTCGATATATAAACAAGATAAATTATCGAATTAAAATGCATTATATAAGGTATCTGCCAAATATTTATCCTAACCTAAAATTAATGGTGACTCTCCCAATTTCTAGGTTAGATTTCCATGCACTTTATAGAGATCTTAAATTTAAAATTATGGGATGAAAATTTTTATAATTCCTTTCGAGTTTTATTTGTGCATTGGACTATGTTAAAATTAATACATTCAATAAAACTAATAATATATTTAACATACATTCATTTGTTATGTGGTTGTTTTACATCATATAGTTTAAGGTAAAAATAATGTCTTCTTATATTCACTTAAAATATTTCAACAATATCAAAACAATGGATGGAGGGGGTCATCCAGTGGTACCAAGGAGTCTTGACCTTGAACTCGGTTGTCAAAGTAATGACAAGGTCAAAGTGTTTTTTTTTTTTTTTTTTAATGGGAACCTCTACTTTTGATCTCGGATTTGAAAAGAGTGGAAATTTTTACGTTCAAAACGATATTTTCAGCAGGATCATAGGAAAGGTCTAATGAAGGTGAAATTTGTGAAAATTGTTGAATAACCTTAAATATCAAGGTGATTGGTACCAGAAGGTGCCTCTCTCCATCCCTGACATTTTTTTTCGAAACATTTTGCCCTATCCACCCTCTATGCCGAGCTAACATCCATAATTTAACAATTTTCGCTTTACCTTTCATTTCACCTTCATTCGACCTTGCCATGACCTTGTTGAAAATATCGTTTTGAACGTAAAATTTTCAGCTCTTTTCCAATCCGGGGTCGCAATTCTATTCGCATTTTAAAAAATCCCCTTGACCTTGAAATTCAAGATCAAGCTCCTCGGTACCACTGGATGACCCCCTTCAACTTTTGTCTAGATCATTTTTGCCTATCTGACTTAGATTTCGCAAGATTCCGGTGGGGCGATTAAAATGAAACACCATGTATATTTTAATTATTTCCATTTCGATGATATAAATCAGACTTTATATTGGGTGATGACGAATCATGCCTTCTATAAATATCACATAGATCCTCATAAAAACACACTAAATTTTCATAACTATTCCTACATGGTTCTCCAGATTTGAGTGAGGCATAGAGGCATGGGTCAGGCTGTAAAACAGCATTATGCTGTGTCTCGCCCATTGTACAGATAAGTTTTGTGCAATAAAGACGATTATTATTATTATTATTATTATTCGCCTTATAGAAATGCTATAGGGTTTTTTTATGGAACATATTAAGGCGTTGAATAAGGATTTCCAAATACACAATGAGTTCGGTTCAATATTGATTTCCAAATATTTATTATTTCCATATGGCTCTATGTGGAACTAACAATGGTAACTATATATATTTATATATTAATATTTAATATATATATATATATATATATATATATATATTATATAACTATATTATATTCAGCATGTAAATCCAAGTACTTTTCTCTCGGTAATGTAGAATTTAAATAAAATACGAAAATTGCATTCCAAAGAATGAAATGAGTGAACTAATAAAATTAATTTAATCATACCTTTATTTAAGTTACAAAAAGTCATTATAACTTAAATAAATTAAAAATAAAATAAAATTATACTTGCCAAGAATGCAACGTCCGAACCACAATTAAAAAAATTAATACCTTGTCAACTAATGGCCAATTAGTGATTCAAAAAACAGAAATTGCGGTATTGTACTTGCGAAAAAAATATTTCGTAAAAATATAGATACTGGAAAATGTATTAATGAATATACCATACAGAACCTCATACAGACTAAAATACTTGGAAATATAAACTGAAAAAATTGTTAATGGATATTCCGTCTCGAAACTTGTGAAGATTTAGTTTTGTAGGGAACATTGCGACAATACTTGCAGAAAAAGATAAATCCCAATAGAAACTCATAGAACTCCGAGTCATTTGTTGGATATTCCATATTGTAGAACTTTACAGAGACTAAATTATAGTCTCAAAATTCTGTACACATATTTTGAAATTCAAATACAAGTATATTCCACATAGAACTTCATAGACTGAATTACAATCTTGAAATACTCTACAAATACTAGGTAATCCATACACAGAAACTGTAAACATTGTTAACGTTTAATGTCTGTGTGTGGATTTGGAGTGTGACAATAGGCAAGAATTTCCACATATTTTTTTCTTTATATGGATCTATGTGACATTTATTGAAGAGATATTCAACTGAATAGTTATCATTTTAAGAAATAAGTAAAGAAATCAATTGAAAAAATTTCTTCCAGACTATTAAAAATTGCTTAATGTACAACTTTGTATTTACATATTTTAGGTTTTAGGAAATGTATTCATCAAAACTCAAAAAATAACTGTTATTTTTTTAAAATCGCATATAAAACTACACGTATAAAACTTCTCACTTTATTTTAGTTTTATTAATTTTAAATGCATAATATATCGAAATGATACACATTTTTTTTGTGTCATGAAATTGCCAGGAAATTTTATAGTAATAGTCGTTATTGTTTGCAGTTCTAAAACATCAAAGGAAGTTTCGTTTTCGTGCATATGTAGAAATTATATAAATAAATGGTTAATTTTTTGTTTTATATATCTTCGCGTTTTTCATGCAAAAGTTTTCTTATAGTATTTATCTTCCTGTCATATAGGTATTACATTAAGATCACAGTTTATACATATATAGGTATTATGTCACTATATCGATTCAGGTCTTTGGTGTCTTGGCTCCACCCTACTACTACTTGTTTCCTTCAAGGTCATTGATAGTTTTATGTCATGCGGACAAAATGAGCTTAATATTTCTCAAAATAAGAGCTGAAATATATTCCCAATACTTACAGTATTCTGTCGACACCACAGGATGTAACGTTACCGGCAGTGATAATTCTCTTCACACTTGTTGGTAAAACAGTGTTCATCCATGTCAATTTCATTCAAGACACGTGATTCGAATTCTCAATGAATTATTTTGACGCATACAATACAGTTACGTTTCATTCGAAATTTACGTAAAAACTAAATGGTACATTTGTTCATTATAATATAAAGATTCGAAAATTAAAAAAATTCAATTAAATTTGAAAAAATACTAATTCTTTTATAACAAAATTTGAATATTGTAAATTTGTTCTAAATTGAAAAACAAACATTTTGTACGTATATGGATATCATGGCAATATCGTTACTTTAATTCCGGTCATTTTAAATTTTCAAGATGTCGCATGATGTTTTTCTCAGTATTTAAAAAATTACTTTTAGATTTAAAAAAAAATGTTTCCATTTTGTTAGAGCCTTAAAAGGCAAACTCGTATTGAAATACAATTTACATTGTATAAAAGTAACATGACAGTTATAGGATTTCGGATGATAAAAAAAAATCAAATTTTAATAATTTTATGTTAAATCCGCCATTTTTAATCAGATTATCATGTCATGCCCTCACAGAAAAAAATATTTTCGGTGTCCGAAATGACACCCAATTGGGTGTAAACCCTAATTTTTTTAGTGTTTACACCCATTTTTTTAGTGTTTACACCGACTTGGGTGTCATTTCGTTTGGTGTACATTTCCGTAAGGGTGTGCATCGTATTTGTAAGGAAAATATAAAATAATTCTTCATCATTGTAGTTAAAAAATCTTTCACTTATAGCGACATCGGTCTAAAATACATTTGATGAACTACTGAAAAACTGTTAAAACTATTACAACTATACAAAACTATTATTATTAAACAATTTATATCGTTGAGATATATATCAAGAGTCTTTATCTCTCTAAATTTCTTGGAGTGAAATTTCACTCTTTAAGAGTGACATATCACTATGTTTGGAGTGTAAATTCTCCGACTCACTCCAATGTAGAGTGAAATTTCACTCAAAAAAGTGTGAAATATCACTCTTAAAGAGTGAAAATTCACTCTTTTGAAGAGTGGATCAATTTAAGAGTGAAATTTTACTCCATGGAATTTAGAGGGTACCGTCGATTTTTATCTCCTTTTGATAATTTTTTTTTTTAATAGAATCTTAATTTTTCAAGGATTTACGAGTTTTCGGTCAATTTATTGAAGTTTTTGCCAATTTTCGCGACTGTTTTGGCGAAATATTAAATCAACTATTAAATGAAACTATATTAAACAAAATTATTTCTTAATAATGATTTACAATGTTGGTCGTGACAAAATATGTTACCAATCGTTTTGTTTTTAAAATTTTTATCGATACTTTTTTTAAATGGTTTTCAATATAGTTTCTAATTTTCAATCATTTTTTTTTTATTACGAAATACAATTTCAATTTTTACTGTCTTATTTAAACCAGCCATTTTGAATTTTGATAACCGTTATATTCTGACCAGTCAACTCGATCGCATTGTCCAATAGAATCCTTTCAAATAATCACCGTTACACTATTGTACCCAGTCTTTAAAATGTTAATCACATAATATTCGCTTTTGATGAAGATAAATAAAATTGTAATTTGTGAAAAAGCGATTTCGGAAGTGGCATAATTAAATGTTAATTATGCGCGTGTTGTATATACCTGAACTGGTAAACTCCTTTTGAAAAATAGGTATATCAATGCAGCTGCATTTTTCATGAGAAATCCATAAAAAAAAATTTGAAATGGATATAATAACCAATTTATAAAGTGGGTGAATGCGAGAAAAGTGAACGTAATAAGGACACCCACACGTTCAACCTAAATGTGCAAACGTGATTGATGGTGTGAGTCTCCTAAAAGAAGTTCCTGATAGAACATATATATATATATATATACTTGGATCTAGGGGGTGCCATTTTCGGTGCAGCGCAGCCGTATACGTTACGAAGATAATAATGTTGTATTGGTTTTTTATACCTGTGATTTTATACTATGAAGAAATGTTTACAAAATATAAAAAGTACCCTATAATAGAAAATGACACCAGTTTCTGGCCTAATTTTTCTGTACTCTGTGTTAAAAGTAATGGAGTCCAGAAAAAATGTCCATAAACTATTCTTATTTTAAAAAGTTACTTACCTTTCCTAACAAACGGTCACGCGTATATAGAAACGAATATAAAATTTAAATTCGTTGAAATTCGGCTACATTCTCTCCGTTACGAAATAAAGTACAAATTACAGTGAACTCGAATGACGAAATTTTAATTTTAGAAAATTTGAAAATCTGATTCGAGGAGTTTATTAATATTCTCAAGGTCCATCCCACTTTTGACAACTTCGAAAATTTTTTTTATCGGTTTTTTTTTTCTGTATTCATTATATCGTTCTCGAATATTATACTTACAAATTAAAAAAAAATTAATTTTTGTTTATTTTGTATCGCGGAATTCGAATCTATTTCGAAATTTGCCTGGAATAATATAGAATTATTTTCAAATAAAAAAAGATTCAAAATGATTAAAAATGGTTGCGATACACTTTTGGACAGAATCAGAATTGAAAACTTTTTTATCGTTATATTTATATTTATCGTTTATCCTTTAATGCAAATACACTCCCTAATACATATTAATGTATTAATCGTATATATAATAATTATTTCTGAATTAATATGAACTGAAAGGGATAAAATTCAATTCAGGCATTAATTTTTTATTCAATTGTATTAAAAAGCATAGAATTTATTTACAAATATTGAAATGCATATTGGAATGTATTGATGTATAGATACGAATTATGATTGAATTCATTTTTTTAATAATGACGAATTCATTTCAATACATAACCGCGTTCCCGGATTTATTTTAAAAATTAACGCAATTAAATACTTGACGAAAAACCTCAAATTAAATCGTATTTTAATAAAAATCCTCTCAATATCGACACCACAGAATATCGACCAATCAGAATACATGCTTCTCGAAAAGAACAAAAACATTTTAATTTCTTCATAGCTCTACATATCTATTCGCGTCGATGTGTTTCAATCCGGCCCAATTCGTAATCAGAGAGAAAAAAAATAACCTAACCTATAAAATGAAATCAAGAGAATACAAAACATCAATTCTTTAAATTCAGTTTCTTGACCCTGAAGTATTGAAATGTACTGAAAAGGATAAAGAATATTAATTTATTTTAATTCTTGTTATTCAAATATATAGTATACGTCCCAGTCGACGGAAAAAAGATTAAAATGTTTTAATAAATATAGAGTTCAGATTTTGCATTCTGAATTTAGTTTTTTGACATTTTTCAATTCTTTTCTATTCTTATAATTACTTTCTTGTGAAGAATGGACAACTTTTATTTTCTATTCTCTATTATAAAATACCTATTTGGAGACTGAGAAGAATTTGAATACAATCTCACTCTCAGTTCTTTTCAATTCATTTCAATACTTCTACCCAAAAGACCTGAATTTGAAGCATTGAAATTTTATATCGTTTTTCATTTTTTTTTCGTTCGCGGCGGAGTGTCATATAAAGGGTAGAAAATAAAAATTTTCTATTTCTTAAAAAGGATTGGGATCAATAGAAAAAAACATATTACTGCATCAATTTACAAGAATTCCAATCACATACGGCTATTTTCCTTCAAATTAATTGATGAGAATGGCCAAAAATGAGAATGAAAAAAAAAGAATTTAAAAGAATTGCCAAATGTCAAATGTCAATTCAACATAGAACAGGAAATATTGCAGCAATATTTCAGAAATATTTCAATATCACGGCAATATTGCATATATATGTATATATACCCACTCACAATTATGTAATACTAATATATATATAACAATTATGTAATATTAATGTAACATTTATTTATGTAAGAAGCAATCGTAATGTATTTGTTACATAATTGTTACTTGTTGTGATTGCTGGGTATATATTGCAAAAAAATTCAGCAATATAAAATGTCCGCCTTATTCCTTTGCCACGATATTTCAGCAATATTACCACTTTGCAGAATTATTAAGGGAATATTCCAATATTCAAGCAATGTTGTAGATATATGTTGCAGAAATACTACTGCGATATAAAATTTTCGCCTTTATAGATTGCCACGATATTGCAGCATTATTACTACATCGCAGAAATATTTAAATATTCCAGCAATATTGCAGATATATGCTGCAAAAATATTGCTGCAATATAAAATGTCCGCCTTATTCCATTGCCACGAGATTGCAGCAATATTACCACTTTGCAGAATTATTAAGGGAATATTCCAATATTCCAGGAATATTGTAGATATACGTTGCATAAATATTGCTGCAATATAAAATGTTCGCCTTTATAGATTGCCACGATATTGCAGCATTATTACAAAATCGCAGAAATATTTAAATATTCCAGCAATATTGCAGATATATATTGCATAAAAATTGCAGCAATGTAAAAATTCCGCCTTATTCCATTGCCACGAGATTGCAGCAATATTACCACTTTGCAGAATTATTAAGGGAATATTCCAATATTCCAGGAATATTGTAGATATAAGTTGCATAAATATTGCTGCAATATTAAATGTCCACCTTTATCGATTGCCGCGATATTGCAGCAATATATATCCACTCAGAAATGTTTCAGCAATATTTCTGCACTATTATACGTTATACGATATTTTCTAAAGTTTTCTAGTTTCAATATTCTGTAACATTATATACAATATTACTGCAGTATTTCCTGCTGCAAGTGTTCAGAATGCAAAATCTAAATTTTACGTATTTAATAATAAATCTCAAAAGTTGTTCGTTTTCTGCTGGGTATATGGCAATTCGTCAACTCATCGCTGGGATTTTTGACGTACAACTTATTCATTTGAAATTTATAACGAAGAAATTTAACCTCGATCGATCGTGTATAAGGGCGGATCGCAGACTACATATCCGAGCAGATGTTCGTGCATTCTGTCCGACCTTTTTCTCTACTCGTCGGAGGGATCATCCATCGCTCAAATGCTATAATATATATACATGTCGGATGGAATTTGTAAACGACCTTTTTGCTCGAAATATATCATGAGGAATTTCAGAAATTGTCGAAACGCATATATATATAGTCCTTCTTTAGTTTTCGATAGTATTATTTAGACGCATTTGTCTATATATTCGTCGATTACGACGTTTTTCCCGTTATTATACATGAATTTCGTAGGAGTTAATTTTTACTCGAAACTCTTGTATTGAATTAAAATATTATATATACATCGTCTTTAACGATGATTGACAACGCTAAGCGAGACAATGACGACCCTATACCCATTATAACTCCCTGTAGACTATACGTCGCTGTCCGCGCAATATAAAGTCGCGTGCGCGCGCCCCCGTTGCGCTTTATGTATTTCGCGTACATAGGTATAGATACATGTATATATATTTTATCCTACTTTGCCTTGCATTAGAAAAACAATCACGCAACATTCGTGTCTTCCTTTCTTCCAATTGGAATCAGCCATAAATTATGCACATTATAATTGCATGCGACCGGTAAAACGGGGAGCGGCGCGTTATATGCGCGCGTATATACGCGTTCACGATTAATAGCCTGTAATTGGACGACGCACGGTTTAATCAACAGCTCGGGTATTGGCTGAGCTCCATTTTCACTGCGCCCTTAATGAAGTTTTAAGATATCCGTCAGAAACGATCTGAAGTCGACGATCCCTCTATGCGTCTTTGCCTCATCAAGAAAGATTTTCACGAAGAACGCAAAAGTCCCTTATATTAGGCGATTTTCAAAATAATTCCACTTTCGAGTTGGCACGCCATCTACATTGAGATTGTGCTTTATTGTCGCGAATGAGCTGAATAATGGTTGTTCGAACCTTAATGCCCAATTAATCGTTTCGCAATGCGAATATTACCGCAATGATTTATAAACAATTTTGCCACTTGCGGATTCGCTCGCCGCCTAGCGGCCGCCACGCGAACCTGCCTAATCGTCAAATTTACACCAAATTTTCGCAACGAAAACCATGCAAAATGGCGTCGCGTGAGACGAATGTTTTTCCGGAAAAGGAAAAAAATCAGTTTTTCGACAAAACCATCCGGGGCTGATATCAGTCCCTTTCTGTCGTCGAGATCTAATTTAATTAATATCGGACATCGTTAGGGGGCGATGATAAGCACATGGTCCGAAAGGAAAATCGACGTGTTGGAAACGGAACAGCAGCAGCAGCAACGTGGGTATACACGAGCCACGAGTCGTGGAAGTTTCCCTGGTTACGTTCAGCCACAACACGCGACGCAACATCGACGAACTCAGTCGACAGGGAACACGCACCGAGCCAGTCAGTTTTCTCGAAGCTGACCCCAAACCGTGCTAACTTTTCATATAGAAATCTGATCGGAGCTCAAATAAATATTCGTCACTATCGATCGATATTCGAGAATCGCCCCCGATAAATTTTAGCCTCCGCCGCTACTAAATAGTGTGACATGGATCCGGAACGATCGTTTTTGTAAAAGTTATATATACGGCGAAATGTTGAGTGTTTCACGACAGTTGACACGTCATGTTACGTATCGTGACAATGTACGGTGTAGGTGAAAAATAGAAAAGACCTGTGTGATGAAGCAAATTTTGTGTGCCCGTTTTCGCGATCGTTAGTGGTGGCGCAATATTCGATTGTTCGATTGTCGGCGTTACTCGGCATTGTTATACAGAAAAATGGGTGTAGGTGGTGTGGTTTTCAATACTTTATTATGGTGCCTCCTTATCCTCAAAAACTCGAATGTCGGTGAGTAAATGAAAGTAATACCAACAAGAACTGATAAATTGCCTCTTGCAAGAAAATGCCTTAATTCAATTACTTAAGTCAATATGGAGTCTTTAGTTGAAATTACACGCGTGGACAAAGAGACTTTAACTAACCGATAAAACGCATAAGTGTTTCATCGAAATGATCAATTTAGAGTTTTCGTTTATTGACAAGCTTCAGTTTCGTTATTGATAAAATAAAAAAAGACAAAATTAAAAAACAAACAAGTTTATTTCCTTGCATATTAAAGGTACGGTATAGGCCGATGTATATAAGCGAGTCTTCCGAAATATTTGAATATACGATGCTAATGCGTCAGTTTTCAACGGTCATTTTTCCGGCAGATGTGCACCCACGATCCTTTTTATTTCCTTTCGAAGCGTTACTTTTATATGATACACGATCCTCTCATTCGTTTTACAATTTTAAATATGGCGGATCAACGTGGCGCCTTACGTGCTGGTTTTTCAAATAATCATGGATTTTAATTTCACGATTTATTGCTTCTTTATATCGGCTATTGGGACGTGAATTTTGAACAGACCTGACCTTCACTATATGTCCATTGGACGTCCGATTTACGTCATTGTATGCGTACAATGAAAAGCCAGTTGTGAATGTACAATGTACACAAATAGGTTTTCTAACGGACAATAACATATATTGATCGTCCAATGCATCGCGTGAATCAGGACGTCCATTATCCGTACAAATCTGGACGTCCAATCGGTCCAATGGACGAACGGACGGAGATTTGACGAATCATTGACGTCCAGTGCTAATATTCTATTAACTTCAAAATCATCCATTTTGAATCATAAAACAATCTGATCGCCAATCTGAATTCTCGAAATCAGAAATCTCGAAAAAGATCGTCGACTTTCTAGAATTCATCGGCATTTAAATTTTTAGTCCGCCATATTGAATCTGCCATTTTGAATTTCGGAATGTACAGACTTTACCGTATAATGTCGTAATACGCAATTTCGAGTTTTGGAGAAAAATGAGAAAAACTAAAAAGAAAAAAATATACTTTTTACATTCCAAATCCGAAACTGTCCAAAGGTGAGAAGTAGTTACGGGAAAAAGAAATGATGAATTGGACAATTCGATGAATCGCCGATTCGCGTAATTTCCTGACTATGATGGAGGTCAGCGGCCGCAAATCTAAAGTGTTTGCGCTTGAATCGCGTCCAAAGTGGGTGAAGCGCTAATTAGCTTTCTTCAATAGAGATGTTTCATGGTTAAAGATTGAGACAGATAAACCGTCAGATTTTGAAGGTTTACATTCAAAGAACAACCAATCGAAGCGTCGCATTTTATGGCCAATCACAAAGAGTTTCTTTACGAGTGATCAGCAAATGATTCTTTTCATTGGCTCAATTTTAAACAAATTAAAGACAACATAACCTCGTTTTCGCGCGTTTTTTTATTTTGGAACGCGAGAAAATTGACCGTTACAAGTCCCACGCAAAGATTGGAGTGATAACTTTCTATATGCATACAAACATACTATATGCTCCAACATTTTCGTTGGGTGCAGTGTCGTAAAAAATCTCTGAGCTTTTCCATTTTAGGTCACGAATTATAAAATAGCGATGGTTTAATCTCGTCTTTTCTTCATTTAATAGACATCTAAAATAGTCAACCTGTTCAGACCAATGGTGAGATTTAACGTGAAAAGCATATCTGCTAATTTTAACTATTTCATGTCGGACCCCTCACTGGATTTCTCAAAATTCATGAACTATACTCTTTAGACATTCTCCAAATTTCAGAGGAAATCTTTGCGCGATGTTCACTTTCAATGCTCTATATACGGGGTTTGTTCATAAGTCCGATGATCCAATGATAAGCTTTTCTTGATATTCTATATAAAACTTTTAATTCTCAAAATCTTGTTCGCTCTTAAGGCCACTCATTCTGACATGAATCCAATTATATTTTTCGTATGTGCTCCTGATTCATTTCTAAACGTTCTCAGAAATTTCAGGAGGTAATTGTAACTTTTCTGGAACTTCTGTATATTCTTTATCAAAGCTGTTTTCAGAGAACAGAATGATGAATATTTCGTTTTTTCCTCGATGTGGAAAGACATTGTGTTATTGACTATACATACTCGGCATAATGATCATCGGATGATTTATTTAACTAAACGAAGAAACTTTAGAAAATCTGTCTTCCACAAGAGGACGTTAGATGGCGTTGGCAAGTCGTTCATGAAACTGTATAGGCGTTCTAACCTATAGAACAGAAGAAGTTCGAATATATAAGGAAGCCGACGAGCGTTCATCACTTTCGAGAAAAGCGACATCTATCGGTAATCGGTTAATCTCATCGGAATCATCGGAAGTATTTTGCTTAAGATCTTAGAATGATGATCTTTTTTTGATCGCAAAAATCATCTTTCCTTGTCTTCATTTCATACAGTTCTGCTCTTATCAGCTGATATTATCAGCAATGCGCTTTATGAAAACATCTCCCAGTTTATTTCTAACATCTTTTCATTATAATTATTATTATTTCTTTTTAAAAAATATATTATATTACTAAAATTCTCAATGGTCTTTTAAGTGGAAAAAAAAACAAGAAGAAGAAATGCTAAGGTTGAACTTGAGCAGATTTTAAGAGGCATCGAGAGAGAGAGAGAGAGAGAGAGAGAGAGAGAGAGAGAGAGAGAGAGAGAGAGCAAGAGAGAGAATCACTATTCGAACTTTATTTAACTTTATTTTTAAAACAGTGTTTAGATCTTCCGGCACGTGCAACTCTTTAGCAGACCATCCGACTCAAAGCGAGTCGTCATCGTTATTTTTTGCACAAGAAAATATTCGTATACAGCCTTCCTGAATTTGAACAGATTAACAGCAGATGCGATCGTTGCAACGACTGCATCCGGCCGGAAACACTATGCTATTGGTGCTGATAGACACATTAAAGACACCTCTTTAAAGTCGAGCTTTTACCGACATGTTCGAATATATATATACTCAACCGAATTCGCTGGGATTTTTTTTCTCGTAAACGGTAAATTTACGTTAAAAATGAAAACCTTAAACCATTTCTTCTTATCCTAATGTCGGTAACTTATGTTCTGCACTTCCGCTTTATCGATAACGTCATGTTCTGTAACCCGAAACCTATAATACAAAGAAAACATCCGGATCGAAATTATTGGCTCAATCTGTACATTTTTGTTTAGTATTATGCAAGGCCAATCTTGTGTGTTGTCATCTTCTGTATTCTTAACTCTGAAGACAATAAACACTAGAAGCTCCGCCCACTGGATCCATATAGTCGCTTATAGCATATATATATATATATATAGACCTCAAAATGACATCATGATCAGAAAAACTGATGAACTGATGAACAGAAAGTGGGACATCTGACGTCTTTTAGAGCACATTCTGAGATCATTCTAAACTACTTTTTATGTTACAATCTGCTACGCTTTGTACCCAAAATTTAAACGCAAATATATATATATGATATGCATATTTATTAAAAACTAACGAGCTATAATATAAGTGATGGCGATGAAATATACGCGCGGCAGCACGTGTCTGAGCGGGACACCCGACAGATGGGGAAATGCGCAATTTCTTTTTCCAGCAATCGAACAAGGATTCAGAGGGATTGAAAATTTGAATCCCTTTCAATTCGTAATTTGTCATGGATTCGAAATGATTCAAATGTATTTAAACGGAGGCACGTGTATCCATTTGAATTCACACCAATGCCCGCAAATGCCTTTGAATCCGTGTCAATCCTTTCGAATCCCCAGGTTAAAATGTATTCCGTTAGATTCACGTGTTTGCTCGTGAATGCCTGCGAATTCAAGGCATCATTTATTTTCAACGATAATATTTTTTGATTCCCGTGGATTCGCAAAGACTGGTTTGAATTCGCCTTTTTGGATTCCGAAACATTCAGCATTATATTTATTTTCGGCGATATTATTTTGGGATTAAAATGGATTCATCTGGATTAATATGAATCCTATTTTCTAGATTAGGCTGGATTCAATGTTTTAAGAAATAATTTTTGGATTTATAAAGATTCAGTTTGGATAGATTACGAATTCAACCGAATCCATTCGAATCCTTCTGAGTTCACTTCCAATCCTTTTTGATTGCTGGTACATTGCTCACCTATTTCTTGGATGTTTTCTGTAATATGTTCTTCTTCTAAATACCGCGGTTTATTTTTTTTTATTTCCTTTATTTATTACTTGTCTTGCTATATATTAATCAGGACACAATAAAACAAAATCAGTGACTAAAAAGAAATAGAAGTCATGTCGAAACATGACATGTAGTAGGTTATGTTGACACTACACATCCCAGACAGCAGAACCTTCAGAAAGTTCTTTAAGTGGGTCATCTGACCTCTTTATGACATATTTCTGATATCATTTCGAGCTTTCTTAACAAGCCAGAAAGATTTTCTGATACCTTTACGACTTCTTTGAGAGGTCTTCTTGCTGACTGGGATCTTGTCCCACATTTAGTATGAACTAAAATGGGTATGTGCAAAACATATTCTGTCGCGTATATGAAAATAACATAAGTTTAGAATGGGAAAATCACATTCCGTGAAAGTCGCAAATCTCCAGGTTTTGCAAAACGCACAATCGCTATATAATTATGTGAATTGCATAAACAATCGTTGTGTAATGAAATGCACGAATAAGAATTGACGATAAAGAATGACGAATGCAATCTGTTATGTATGATTGCATACATTACAAACCATAACAAATCCACAACTAAATTGTTTTATCTAAAACGCATATATTCTCTCCCTATTTACACTTCATTGTGTACTTAACTGCTTTGTTTTACCCTTGGCTATGCTGACGTCAGTAGATGGCTATGACGTTCGTCACAAAGTGAAAAAGCCTAATATAAATAGCAACATCGGTTAACAAAATATTACTGGTTTTTTACTGTACTGGATAGTTAGATATATATATATATATTATAGTATGTATATATTCCTTCAGGAGCTTGGGACATATTGCCCATGTAAGTTCTCCAACGGTGTATCGCTGATAGATATAGTTTTAACGCAAGTTGATGGTCTTTATACCGTACCTTTAATCGGAGTTTTCATTTTTCTCGTTTATTTTCCGTAAAGACGCACATTTATCTTCTTTTTGTTAATAACTTAAAGAAAGTCGGCTGAAGATAAAAATGCTGATTAGGAGAGGCCATCGATTGCTTCAAGTGCATATCGATCGGGGGTAACAATACGGCGTGCGATGATCCATTCCACAACAATGGCAGCCTTGAATTCTTGGAATCGCCGTGTTTCGGTGGTAGAAAGGGGCGCGACGGACTTTTCCCAGCAACCGCCTGCATCAAACTTGCCGGGATATACGGTGAATATACGACACGCCATTTATATATGTAGCTCTGCCCCTCCCCCCCTAATTTTAATTACCTCTTGCATTTTAACTTGGTTTGTTCCTCCGTTTTGAAATGAAGGGAGGCAACGGTGTATCGTTTTCTCTTCCTTGCACTACCAATGACGCAGGAACGAGGAGAAACACATTAAAATGAGGGAGGGAGCCGCCATATTGCTTGACCTGAAAAAAAATTAAAATAAGGGGGGTCCGTAATGTCATGCAACGTTTTGATCGGTGTTCGTCACGGTGTTGCGCTTTTTTTCTGTCTAATACAATCGATGGACTTTGCAGCATCTTCAAACATGACCTTGACGATACGAGCATGTGCCTTAGATAGCGGTACCTTAACGACAGATTCGGAGATCATAAGAATGTCTCATTGCGGTGGCTTTTACTACGAAGATAAGTAAGTTCACGAAAACTATTGATGTCCGAAGAATTGAAAACGTAATATTGACACGATTATGGCACGTTTTCTTTATTATATATGTATGCAATTGACCTTCTCGGTACCGCGATATATTTCCTGAACAGAGAGGAAACATAACCTATGAATATATGTGTACATTGTTTTCATCTGAAAAAATATTTAGTAACAACTATTGCATGGCAGCGCCATCTGCGATGCCAGGAAAACTAATAAGGGGAAATATGGTTTAAAATAATTACTTCTTACAAAAAAAAATGTTATTTTGCAATTCATCAAGTTTTTAAAGTTGCATCTAGCAACACAGATGGCGCTTCGCGCGTCACCAATACTAAGTAGGGCAATAATAGTTTACGAAGAAGACAACAAAACCACGTGACCAATGGTAAGATTTGGTATTTGACAAAATTTTCAAGCAAATTATATACTTGCACGAAGCGAACCTCCTAGAAAGTCATGCTAGTGAAATCATGCAATTTGTTCAATAAGCGACTATAAAAGAGGTTATGTCGTTTTTATTGCATGCGCACAACGTCTGATATGGAAATATCCATACAATCGACATCTTGTACGGATTCGAGCTAGATGACGCCATTTGTAATTTGCAGAAAATTTCGTTAAAAATTAAACTATACTTTTTATTTTAACGGAGCAAATTTGGAGCCCTCTTTTGGAGCACAATTTCGTATATCTTCATCGTATCTATTGTTATCGACTGTAGAAATATTTTAAATAATATATAAAATTACATTTTTATAGGTTATGTTAAAAAAAAAGAATCGAAACACATGAAACGATACCTACTATATATTAATACCAAGATTCTTATGTCGATAATATACCACATAATTACGTATAACGACCCTTAACACGGTTATACATAATAATTTGCGGAATTTAAAAAAAAAAGGGAGGGGGAGCCTTTTCACGAATGTATCGAACATCCGACGGCGAGGCACGTCCGCAGCATTATTTGCTTTTCGTCGGATATTTCTTTAGTTCCTGATGGGAAGAATCTGTGTTATCTTTCCCGTATTTCTGACAATTGGTCACGTGATATGTCTCGTCCCCCTTCGTATTCTCAGCGATCGATGTTTTCGTAAAGAGCAGCGAAACTTTAGCTATATATACTTAATTACATCGTGGACCATGATAATTCGATAAAATTAAATAAAATGGCAAAAAAAATTTGATTTCCTCTTTTTTAATCGAAACTATATATCCCCCTCCCTATCATTTCCTAAAATTAACCCTGAACTTGAGTAAAATTTTTAACGATAATTTTCAGATACGTCCGGGGCTGCGTTCAATCGTGCAGCGATGCCGATGCCTGCAACGAATCACAACGACACAGATCGTCCATAGTGGGAATTGTAACGTCCATCTTCATCGGTCAGATTTTATCAAGCTGCCTTTGAAGCTCGCTCGTATACCTTAGTGATTGTTATTAATTGATATTTTTAAAGACGTTGATTTAATTTCATCTGTTCGTTAAGATCAAATTTTGTAATCAAATTTCGAGCCACTCGTATATATGATAAGCCGATTTCGAAATGTTGGCAGAGCCTGATGGCGATAATGCGACGTGAAATTAATCGAAAGTTATACATAATACCCATCGTATTATGGGATCTCACATTTGGGCCCGGCCATGCCGATTTTTTACGGCGAATCGTCTCGAGGGCCAATAGTATAATAAAATGTGAAAATCGCTGCGATTCTAGTTCGAAGATTCGCCGCCAGGCGGTAGGTGGCCGACATGATCCCACTGCAAAAATAGTACAGGGTTATTTTTCTTTTTTTCTTTTCTAATGAGAGATATCTCTAGGTACGTGATAGTATTAATTTTATACATTTTAAAACATTTTTTTTAATGCCCTGTCAAACGTTACGACATTTTTGACGGAGGAGTAGGTCATAAGACAGAAATTGCCTTTATGAAAAATGCATTCGAGATTGTATACGTTGTAAAATATGATCGTCTTAAAATGTTTACGGGTGGTGTGAATCCTTTTTTAAAAGTTCATATTCGATCTTACTATATATAGGGATCGGCACTAGTGAACTTTATCCGATGGTTGTGATCGAAGGCTTGACGGATTTTTTTTTTACTCGGTAGGTGACACATCTTGGGACCTTGATACCGACCGTGCCGACTAAGTCATTTCCTAACCTAATAAATGTGAATTTAACAATATTTATGCACGTATCATATCAAAATTGACAATTGATCGAAATCAAATTTTCGCTGGATTCAACTCATATAATGACGGAAAGAATACTGACACGTTACAAAAACCGTTGTAAATTCAGATTTTTTAGGTTGGGGTTGTGTCGTGGATATAAACAAAGAATATATGGAAAACCATATATCGCACCGCGTATATATAAACAAACTATATTGAAGCACTTGCACTCTCAATCGCAAGCATGCAGAATTATGTATATAGGACAAAAGTCAATTGAATGTTTCGATCGGAAATTTTAGTGAACATATTGATTATTGCTTTTTACCCGTATAGAAGATTCTCACCCAATCCAGCAAACGAAAAAGGATTTAAATAATTCAATAAGAATAATAAGTGTCTGAATCCAATTTCTTGACGTGTGTGAATCTTTTTCTATTCCGAATGTTTTTGAATATCCAAAAAAGAATAACGCTTCGAGTTTTGAATATATCTTTGAATCTTTAATAAATTTGGAGGTTAGGATCGACAGATTTGAAGAGTTAACGGATATTCAAAAGTATTCAATGTTGTTTTTTCGAATCTTCTTAATATTCAAAAGAATTGAATATTCCCTAGTAGAAAATAAGACCAGCTTATATGGACAGTTTTTCTGGACTCCATTATACTTTTAACATAGAGGCCAGAAAAATTGGGCAGAAACTGATGCCATTTTCTACTGTAGGGTTGTTTATTCGAATCTTTTTAAATTCCTTTTCTTTTCTCGAGAGTCAAGAAATTGGATTCGGAAGAATTAAAAGAATTCAAATTTCAATTCCTCTTGAATACCTATTTTCGTTTACTGGGAAATAACATGTGTAGACAAGTGTAAATGCAATCAATGGCGTTACTCTGAAGGATTTGTAATTAATTGTAAAAATTTAGGATATTATACACAAAGAATGTAAAATAAAATGAAAAGTTTTTCGAATACTTTTATTCAAGATAATGCTTCGAATGAAACATTCATAAACTTACATTTTATTTTATTCCCGGACAAAGCGCCTTTTCCTTCAAAATTGTACTGTCGGGGACAGTTTCGTTAGAATTAATAAATAAGGCACTAAATAAAAAAGAAGAAAAAAAAAAAAAAAACTAAAAAAGACACTAAAACTAAAAATAGCTTTTTTTTTATGTTACATATATTTATTTATTTATTTATTAAAAAAAATATTAAAAAAAAAAAAAAAAAAAAAAATAAATAAATAAAAACGAAACAAATAAATACGAAACTATAACGAAATAAGTTACAATCCCAGCCTGATGTAGAAAAGAAGCGTAACGACGATTTATTATACATATACATATACTATAGTAAACGATTTTCAAAACTTAAAAATGTGTCATATACTTTTATTTCAAGCTATTTCTACGCTTTTTTTTTCTTTTCTCAGGTGTGAACGGAATGTCTATTCATATACTTTTGATAAAACACAGTATTAACCAATTTATTTGAAAGTGTACAGTATCATAATGATCTGCTTTCTGAACACTTACGACTCTTTTTTTTTTAAATAAACGAATTGTGCGTATTGTTTACAGTTTGCTTGAAATGTAAACTTCTGCTCTTTAAACACTTCACAGACAATTTAAAAACGAAATGTAAACACATAATCTACCTTAAAATCGGTTTGGACACCGATTTTTACCGGCTAAAATCAAAGTGTACAAATATCTAAATTCACGCTTACATGACGCTTATGTAACATTTAAGTCGTGCTCGATTCTTAAAATAAAGCGTCATTTAAACGTGAATTTGGACATTTATATATTATATGCTTCGATTTTCATGTGTATATGTTTTAATAGTAAAGTGTCACTTAAGCGTGCCATAAGTGTGTTTCAAGTGTCAATTTGGACATTTGTACACTTCGATTATTCCGAGGCAGGGAGTGTATAAAGTGTAAGCGAACGTCTAATTCCACACTTAACCCTTTAACTTTACAATTATACAGTTTTTTTCCAAAGTTTTGAAGCAAAATTTGAATTTTTTTAAAAACGACCAAATCTAAAAAATTTTAAAATGTACCTACTTCTGATCTAAAATATGAATGCATTTCAATCCAATTTTATAAATAAAAATATATTACATGTGAATGCATGCAAACCCTGGGAGAAATGGAGCGTACGCGTACACTCAAAACATCCGATTTATTCTCTCTTATAAATAACGTTTTACGCTTCTCGAAGAGTAACATAAGCGTGAATTCGGACACCGATTTTTACCAGGGAATTCATAAATAATATGAAACCTGAGAGTTTATAAAGATACAGAATACTTCTCAATCATTGCGAAAACGTTTGAAATCGGTTTAGATTTGGACGAGAATTCGCAAGAACAAAATTGAAATTATACACTTTTACAATTTCAGATGTTATTCTTGCGAATTCTCGCCCAATTTGGACTTGAAAATTCATCTAGTTTCCGTTTAATTTGAATATTTCAGGTTAGGAATTGACATTATCAACCGAACCGCTTTAGCTTCCAATAAGACTTATTAAGGTGGTTCTAAAGTAGAGCAGTTACCGACCTAACCTCAAAACAGCAAAAGAATAAATAAATAAGGATTGAAACATTTTTTCAAAATTCGGGCTTTGGAAGGGTGATTCTACATAACATATTTAATCTTCAAAAAAATATCGCTGAAATTGGTTCAAAATTAAAGGAGAATTATCAGAAATAAATTATTTTTGGTGTTGGTAAGAGAAAATAATTTATTTCGGATAATTCTCGGTTAATTTTGAACCAATTTCATCGATATTTTTT
>JAPYZR010002892.1:0-15503 GCA_030522945.1 Trichopria nigra
GTTTCCGCGACGATGACAATTTTGACTTGTACGGTTGTTTTCGTGAAGGCGAACGATTACGCAAGGGCGACCGTGAGCGATTCGACTTATATGATCGCTATAAAATCTATAGATTTTAATTTAACTTTTATTTGTATATACGTGTAACGAATGATGTGCTGATTCGCTCTTTGGTATTGGGTCGGCCAATGGTGACGGCAAAATTGACGAATCCATGTAGAGCATTGCACTTATTCTTATATTAGTCTGCGTGTCTTATATGTCTGACAATACGCGATTGTGAATACATTTATGATATACATGTACACATAGGTATGTTCTATTTTGGAGTAACAATGACTGCGCAATTCGTTGTGCGCACCTGATTCCGTGACTGGTCCTCAAATTTTCGTAATTTCAAGGAACCGTTCGAAATTGCTTGATTCTGTTACGTAATTTTAAGAAACCTTTCGTAAATTTGCGATTATGTTTCGTAATTTTAAGAAAGATTTAGTAAAATTACTATAAATGTTACTGAATGTTGTCTTCGGTAACCTGATTTTGTAAAATTAAGTTCCTGTAGTAACTCAAAAAAGTCGGAATTTTCCTAACATTTTTAACAGTGATACAGGAAAGCCGGTATATGGAGAGGCGTTATATCCTTATAGCTTATCTGTAGTATTGGGTCATTTGTTATCTTCTCGTTGGTGATAATCTTGTTGTCAATCGGAATGACACGATTAATTTCTACCAGGGCTATATTTGAAAGAACCAATTTGTTTGGTTGAAAGTACTACATATATATACTCTCAATGAAATTATTTGATAATGTCTAAGTAAATACAATATCGAGATTTAATAACAATAACCAAACTTTTAGTTGTTTTAACTAAACTTTTCTAGGTAAACGATTTCATTGAATTAACTAAATCTTTCTTCGGAGTGCGAACTAATTTTTATTTAACAGTATCAATGAAGATTGCAGATGATATGTATATAAACTGGTTCATCAAAATAGAAGACATGCATGTTACGAGTAAAAATGAGATGTTATATGAAGTAGAACTTCGTGCTCTATAGCTGATTAAAAAATGGTGATTGTCAAATAATTTATAAGTAATATTTCTGAAAATTTTGTTTGAAAATTGAAATAATTCCACCAACTACTTTTTTTGGTAGTGGAGTCTTCGATTCTTACATGCGCTTCATGGTGAAATGAGACCGTGTCGCGTACCCGATATGAACTTAAGCTTTGCAAACTCTTCTTATTTGATAGGCGGAGGTAATGTAGCGACTCAGATCGTAGTGTGTTACGCATTAGGCGGTAACGCAGTCGGTAGTCCGAGGTAATCCTGGGCTTTTAGCAGAGCCTCGCGCATCGGCGAGGGTGACCGTGGGAGAATCTACAGAGGGTTGCAGTACGTTCGCGGTACAGCGGAGAGTATATCCAGAGAGGGATGAAAGTGTTTTGCTGGATTAACTCTCTCGTTGGCTCAAATAACAGAACCCAATACCTCAGCGACTTTCCTGTCTATTTGACGATTGAATTTCTCGACTCGCAATCATCAGAATGATAAAAATTGCGTGACTTGCTTTCTACTTTTTTTTTTTACAACTTTTACACGAGGTTACATAGTCGTTAGAATGGAAACAAGTGCGAGCAAATTATTAATAGTCGGTTGATATAAGGGCTCTTTACTCCTGGAGAAGTAAATTATTTTTTTAAAGGATTAATAGTTTGAATGCAATACATGTATGCAATAGTTTTTATCAATTCTGAATTACAAAACCCAGAAAAATACTTTAGGTATATGAAGCATTTTAAATTCAGTCTAAAGTTTAAAGTTCATTACCTAATCTAGCGGCCATCGAAGTTTATAAAATTATCGAAAAATATTAATTGATGCCTTGATATATTTTTAAACCTTTTATTTAGTTAGGCTAATTGAACCTATAACTAAATCTACTACGTCATCATATAATCATTTCCTTTTAGTGATGGAGAATAGAACGCTTCATATCTGCAATTGTCATGAAGTAAAGACCGTGCTTAAGGAATCAAGTTATTATCGACCATATATGTATAATATATATATATATTATACATGTATATGTAGGATGACAAGAGAGGTAAGAACGATGAGTCATTCTCATATACGTTGAATACCTCAGAAACTATTCTTTAATTATTGGACTCTGGCTTATTATAATCGTTTATGTTAATTGCAATTGACGTTAAATGAAACGAAATAGATTTATCCACCATTGAAATATAACTGAAGTTAAATGAGCCGTATTCATATGCAAATAAACTAAAATCCAAACAGTCGTATCCCACGATGTTACTCAAAATCAGTAAATAAAAATATAAAATCGCTCGCGATGCCCGTAGATGATGTCAGAATGCAAGAACACGCGTCGCTGCAAAGCAAACACGATATATTTGTCGTGTCAACAATTTAGCCCAGGGGGCACTTGACTTAATAGGACGAGTGTGAGAGCAGTGGCAAGAAAATAGGGAAAGAAACAGACACGGGGCTCTCAGTTTTAAGTCACCCTGACTCGTCCGCATCAGGGGTCGTCGAACCATTACGGGGGTGGTTAATGAAATATTCTCTAGTTTAACCGAGTTACAACTCCCGAACTACCCTTCGGCCTGCCTGAGAAAACATATTGTTGTCAGCCTGCAAAGTAACGCAGCGTGCCTTATCCGCAGTCCCTGATTTTTTCGAGGGTAACCGGCGACGCGATGAAAACAAGTCAATTTGGACGTGTTTGACTACATGAATTAAAATTGACGAAAATTTATGTATCGACATTCTTGTGCCGTTATATTGTTCTTAACGATACAATTTTAGGTTATTTATCAATATTACAAATTAGAAATAATTAAGAATGTGATTCAATTGGTATGTATATATAAGATTGATAATGACTGTGTGCTTATTAGTAATGTATGATAATGTTAATGATTTATGTTATTATACTCCCAAGTATATGCAAGCATCGGCATGCAGCCGATAGGGTCATTCGAAGAATGTAAAGGATCTTCGTCCAGTCGAGGGTGCAAGGGCAAAGGTGTTATCGCGGACATTAGCTTTGAAGAGAAGGTTCACGTGCAGTATAAAAGTAGCCTGGGGCAGCCATTACCCGGACATTGTCCGCCCTGGTCTCGACCGTCTCTCCCTTTCTTTTTATTCCGTCCTCGCACTCCACCTCCATATCTCTCTCTCTCACTTACTCTGTCCTCTCTCTCTTGCCACCTTTCTCTCTCTCTTCATCACTCAACCGTCTCTAGAATTTCCTCCATCTTCGACGCTTTCCTCGTGCGGAACACTCGCATCGGCTTATCAGAATTCTCAGCCTGCCCCGTCGACATCTTGTCGCAAATCCATTTCGCAGTCGGCGAATTTCGACTCGTACGTCTTTAGAATCGGGACGAATTGCAATGGGCACATCGAATTTCCTCGACTCGCCCCGGCTCCTACAAGCATCGCACTTGACGGTCTCCTTTTACTTGCTCGAAAATTGAATAAGGTGCTTTCTCGCGATTATTTCTCGATGAAAAACATGGGCATGATCGACGCTATACTTTTTCTACACGAAATACCACAATTACATCTTTTGCGAGCGATTTCCAGAACTCAGGATTTCCAGTATACATAGTTTTTCGTAAATATTTATTTTTAAATTACGTACAAATATGTCAAAAATTGAATTAAATAGAATATTATGCAAGTGTCAGACAATTTTTCCTTACATGTTCCGTATGATGTTTTCTCAAATAACTTATGGGAAGAGCGATTTCGAGCACTTATTCTGTTTTTACGCCACGTCAGAGAAATCGAACTTCCCGCGATGGCGTTGAAGAAAACTATTTTTACAAAGTAGTCGAATTAAAAGATTTTAATTCCCACGGTGAAAATTAAAAATGTCTCAAAAATATGAATAAATTGAATAATGTTCACCTCAAATCACACAGCTTACGTGACCGTTTATACAAGATGCTTTTCAGGTAACGATCATGAAAGTGTTCGACAAGCGCTTTTAAATTTAAAAAGTTTTCGAGGATAATTACAATATACAAGTAGAAAAGATCCGCTTTAGTCCGGCATATCGAACATTGCTTTAAATAGTTGCTTGTACAGATATACCAAAATACACATGCAAATTTATTAATTATTTAGGTAATTTTCCTCATTACAATCGTCCAAGTATAAGAAATTGGTTAAAGTAAATAATTATTCATTAACAATTACAAAAAATACATAAGGACATATAGTACAGCTATAAAAAACATGAAACGTTGGTTACATATTGTAGAGAATTCGAGACTAATTATATTAGACGAGTTATATTGTAATTCTGTTATTATTATTATGTCTAAATTATACAGTCATTAAAAAAAAAAGTTGAAATTTCATATTGCTCAAGATGGACATATCATATACTTTATTATTATCTTATAAATGACGTTTGATATATATTCGCGGGATTACATTTTTTAATGCAACCTATTTCGTCCCAGTATTGTTTGCTATACTGCGCAATATCACCCCCCCCCCCCCTCCCAAAAATATCAACGTTAGAAAATCATAATCTCTCGTTTTTGCGATATATTTTCTTTCCCTGACAATCTAAATACAATTTTCTACATTAAATAAGGTATACAATGATTAGTTTCGAAAATAATTTAGATGTAATATAATATATCTCCATCCCGTGCAGAAATGTTAGCGTTACATACAAGGATCTGATTAGAACCCTTTATTATAATAAGGACATAAAATAATAAAGCCATGTGTGTTAAAAGCTAGTGTATAATTTTCAAAAATTGAAAAAAAAAAACAATATCAACCCCAAATAATAGGGTCAAACAATAATTTTATTCTATAGTAAAAACAATTATAAGAAAATTTCTACTTTCGAAATAACATGAAATGATAAGAAATTACGTATTGAAAATAAAATCAAACTACCTTTTCACGTGCTTTATTTACGACAAGAATGAAAGAATAAGGAAATTCTTAAATGTAAAATGTGTCCTGAATTTACAGAAGTTTGAGATTTCAGAATAATAGTATATTGTGTAACAACGGCAAACAATTTGTCATTCGAGCAAAGTGAGTATTACCATCATACTCGTTGGAGATCAATGTTTCGCACGTGTTGTATATATATACGATATTTTTTAACACGTCGGAATCGATCATCAGATACGAAGTGTCAAAAGACCGTTTGTTCCATAATTATTGAAATTCACATTTCTGATTTCAATTTAATGAAGTTTTCTTAAAGAATAATTTATTATTCAGCAAATTAAAATCAATAAGAATCACGAAGGAGAGAGAGAGAGAAATTAATTTTGTATAAAATAGATTAGGGGAACAACAGATTGAGATAATCAAATTCTACACCACGTGTACTCGTGACAGAGGCTGTATGATAATAATTATAATTGAATTGATATACGAATTAAACGTACCAAGATAACCGTATTTAATAAAATGACAGGCCCGTGGACTTTAGAAATTAAAATTCCTAAATTTTCATTTCCAGAAAATTTTTACATTATTCGTTAAAATACGCGGTCTGATTATTAAATAGCATCTACAATTCTCTTTCCGTATGCCCACGACATAATAATAACAATGTATAATTCAATCTCTTTTCCGGCTTCAAAAATAACGAACGTCACTCCTGAAAGATAAATATAATATTGCAGTATTACATATTGCCTCTCGTATACACCGCATTAGCACGAAAAAAAAGAATAAAAAAAAATAAAGACCAATACGTCAATCAATTGACGAGGCAATTATTCGTATCGAGATCCTACTTCGCCTCTTTACTTGGCGCAATGAGGTAAAAAATGCTGAAATATTGGCAAGCGGTATCTCAACAAATTAGCCGAATTGAAATGCAGATGGAACACAAAGTGAATGGAGGGGGCATAGTCGCTGAGAATCGTGGGCGAATGAAAGAAAAAGGAAGGAGCGAGGGTGAGAAGCCGATTCGAGACGAGTAAAAAAAGGACTGGAAGGGAGGTAGGAGGAAATCAAAGTAAAGTCGTTGAGGGTCATTGGGCTGGAAATAACCGACAGAGTGCCTTCCGCGCCGCGCGCTGCCACTAATCTTATGTAATTACTTTACAATTCGCTTTACCCGCCGGCACTCGCTGCCGATAAAACAATCCGAGAAATCAGGTTAAGCTGAAAAGTTGTTATAATGCCGAGAGCGCGTTACCAACAACAAATGCAATTAATTACAGCATATAAACAATACTACACGTATTTCGGTCGCTTAAACGTTTTGCATTCAAACTATACATTCAGATCACTTAGCCTTTGAGAATTGGTTTATAATACGAGTTCTCTCCTTTCCACGAGAATTCTTTTTACTCCGAAAGTGTTATTTACTATAACGATGGAATATTGGGATTAAACTTGAAAAACATTTGCTGGCGGCCTTGAATTGGAAAGATAACTTGCACTGCAATTGTAGAAGCCAATCCTGCTGGAAAGAAAAATAGAAAAATATAAATCACTGATAGCGCATACCCAAAACGATATCACTTTATATTCCTACATTTCCATCACTTTCTAGATCTTCTATCATTAATGTTGTGACTCATATTTCTTTCATCAACTTTTTACATTTCTCTAACTGTTTATATCACCGACCTCTTCTGGAAGTGATAAGATTGAAAAGGATTGAAAATAAAGTGATTTGAAAAGATATATATTTTCTATCTCTTTTATATACTTTGTAACCTCACGAAAGCATAGAAAATGAGAAAAACTCCATCCACATGTGTATAAACATACTTTACTTGCGGGAAACCAAATTCTATCCCTTTCTATTTCTCATATGTTTGAAAATGTCTTTCAAGTATTTTGTATTCACCATAAGATTGAATGTGATACAACTACGTGGACTGAAGATATAACTAGAGATAATGAAAAGGGGATTATAAGAAATTAGTCATATTATACACATAGTCAGTAGAGTATTGATAGAGATATAGGTGGATAGGTAGAAAACAGAGATAGCTGCATGAATGGAGATAGAAAGAGAGATCAATATCGGGATATTGAAAGATATAAGTTAGTTTCTTGGGACATTTTTACAGATATAAAGTCTATAATAGGAAGTAATACATTTTTTGTATCTGTTTCTACCCGCGAGATTGAAAGAAATTGAAAAAGACAGATCTGTCACTTTTCTTCCAACAGGAAATTATAAAGCTAACGATAGTTTAGGAAAGAGACAAATTCGATATTTTGTCTACCGAGAATAATATTGCCACTCATCATAATCAATTTGTCGAGTCATTTGTAATGACATAATCATATTTGCTTGTATCTATATTATATTTATAGTTATGAATCGAAAATCACAAATTCCTTGCGAGTATATCATATCTACCGATGTCGCATCTACCCCTACACTACACGCACGTTACTGAAGTTTTATACCCTTACCGTTTTGGAAGGGTGGGTATATTTTCTCTTCAACAACTGGCTCGAGTTGTTGAAGAGAAAATAAAAGCCACTAAAATTAAGAGAAATCTTTACCAGAACTTTGGGGAATCTGATGTCGGTACAGTCTGTAAGTATAATTCGACCACATTATGGCATATTACTGAAACAGCGAAGGCATAAGTCCTCGGAAAACGTAATCAATAAAATAAACTTTATCTAAATTCTATTCTACTTTCTAACATGCATGGCAGATAAATAAATGAGGTGGTAGAGATCATTCCAACGATGTTAACAACGGAGAAAAAAATAAGAGACTCGTCTTTAGGTAGACAACATTAATTGGACCTCCGAACTGTTACAATACAAGGTAATTTAGGTTTAATCCCAATTAGCACTGTACATCTATTGGGGCTCCATGATTTATCAAATTTTGATCTACTCATCGGAGGACGAAAATTGGACGTCCATCGGATGTCTATAACATATGTACGGATAATGGACGTCCAGACTCTCACGTACATTGGATGATCAATGTAAAACCAGTTTGAAACACTTCTGTCCATCATTGTACATCATTGTGCATGAACATTGTACGTCCATTATACGTATAAAATGAACATTCAATGGATGTCCTCGCCATTGACGATTGGACGTAGATTGAGCGTACATTGTAACTACAATCACGTAAATATACTAAAAGTCCGGTCAAGGCGTACACTGGACATCTAATGAACGCACTTGTGCTATTTCGGAATAGATTTGTAACTGTTCAATTAATTTGTAACTATTTTGCATCGGTGAATTTAGGTTTAATTTAAGGTTTAATTTAAGGTTTAATTTCAGGTTTACCAGTTTCAAGTTAGGAACAAATTATTAAAAGCAATAAAGAAAGTAACGAATGAGTATTTGAAATTAATAGCTGGTAGTATAATTTTTTATTAAAACGTTTATAAATTCGGACGTCATCTTTGGTTCGATTCGCGATGTATTGTTCACGAAGAGCTAACTCAAACAACAAAGCATTTTACCAGACGATTACCCACTCAGGCTGCGCAAACTATATGGAAGCCCTGATCAAAGTTGGTCGTTTTCGATTGTAAATAATTTCAGAAATTTTCATGGCACTTTTGACACCTACATTATAAAGACGCCTTTTCATGGTCGTCTGCATCATTACCAGTGATCAATAAAGTTGTAAAGATATACGTATCCATAACACGTATCAGTTTATAACATATACATGAATGCTGGATGTATGTGTTACTTAGAATATCGGGATCATTCAAAGTGATGATTCTCCAAAAACCGAAACTCAGAGCAATTAAAACATGAATGACCCATCGAGAAGTTGATGCAATTCAACCGCTTTTATATTACGATAATTGTTTCTTAACGTACCCCATTTCGCCGGGGTTACGGAGTAAGGCAAACACGAGCATATGTCGCGTCTCGCTCCATCTACTCGAAACGCCCATAAGAACGTGTGGTAAACGTTAAGGAAGGAGGGAGGGGTAGGGATGCGAGGAGGGAATGGGGTCTCTCTCGCGAAAGCGGCGCACGCCCATGTAATCAAGCAATCCTTGATTTCTCCGAACCCTTCGCCCCCTCCCGAAACCCCTCGTAACCGCCAACGTCGACATGGCAAACCGTGATTAACTTTTCGTCGTGGCGCGGCGCCCCATTCATTTACCATTCATTCGCATCCGCGCGAATTACGCCCAGTGGCGCAACGAAATGCGGAAGGCCGCATCTAGTTCGTCCTGAATCGCTCTGATGCGATACACGCCTCTGCCAACTGACTCAGTGACGGACTGCCGAAGCGAGTCGCTGCGTACAACGGAGAGAGATTCTTTCTGATATGTGCAGTCCCCTTTTTCGGGTTCGCTTTGGCTGATTGATTTTTTTCATTTGGGATATCGAAGCCTTTTTGCCGAATCTCGAAGCTCCTGTATTGTGATGGTGCATCGTCGTTTTCTTTTTTTTTTTTTTACAAATTGCGTTCTCATTTTTTAACGTTATCCCGACTACATACGATTAAATGTGATTACATCGATGCTGAGTGGTGTTAAAGAAAATTGTCTATCATTATGTGAATATGTATATATACATTTACAAAAGTTTACACAAGTATGTGTATGCATTATGTTCTTAGTCATCGTGGTTTGAATGTAGCCAAGCCAAAAACTAAGCTTTCCACGGTCTATACATATTCATTATTGAATTTATACAACATATCTCATCCCTATTAAATCGCTATAATAATAATAACAGTATTAAAGTGTTTAATTGGAGAAAAATATTTCTAAAATTTGACTTCGTTTATTCATTTCCGCATTGCTCCCTCTTTAAGTCACACAATAGTCCGTGTGATCACAAACACGCGTTTACGATCCCTTGCCCCTTTTCCGTAATGAAATATTCCAGATAAAACTGACGAAATGAAATGACTGCATTTGAAGAGAAATCAATTACCACGTATTGTAATGAACACATTCCTCTTCGCATACTATTAAGGGTCACACGCTCATCCTACAGTCGAATCATCGTAGGACCGTTGTCGTCCGTATTAAGCATTAGACTTCCAAATAAGTAGGTACGTACTGCCAGGCGGAGTGGTTGGTTGGTTGGTTGGTTGGTTGGTTGGTCACCCCCGCATGACACCCGCATGCCACCCCCAGGGGATGCAATCAGAACGTTTCAATCAACAGTCGCTAAAAGCAGGAGAAATGACGGCAGTGTGTGTGTGTGAGAGAGAGAGAGAGAGAAAGAGAGAGAGAAAGGAGGAGGAGGTGGAGGAGGAGGAGGGAACGAGAGCCGCGCAGCAAGAAAGATTGAGAGAACGTTTTAAATATGCATCAGGAACGTCGGGAAACACTCAGGAAAAATGACAGTGGGAATGGGAGAAAGAAACGCCAAGACGAAATGGAATAGATTGGGTGTGGGTTAATTCTCAACACGATTTTAACGCTGATTGTACTAAACTTTTATAAATGTGTTGAATTCAATATTTTTTAACAATTTCTTAAAATTATAAATCCGTAGAAATAACCTAAAGTCGACTTAAACTTTATTAACTATAAGGACAAAATCGAATAGAATAACCTGACATGTTGAAAACTAAAAACCCCAAAGAAATATAAAAAAAAAAAATACTTATTGCTATCAATTTTTAATGTGCTCGATTTAGGTTCGGTTCAATCCTCATGATTTGATGCGAGACGTGGAATTAAGAAACTTAAAATCCGAGTTATGAGCAAGCAATTTTTAATAGTCCAGTTGAAAGAACAGTGTTTAATTAAGTAAGTGAACAGCAGTCGTTTACGTTGATATGACAGTAAATTTGAAAATGAGATAAATTGAGGAAAAGAATAAAGAGAAATCAGAACGCGAAACGAAGAATGAAGAAACCTCTTGTACGTAACGTGTCGAGCGAGATGTGGGATGACGTTTGTAGGAACAAGAAGGGAGCTTGATTGCGGTGATAGAGAAGAGGTAGCCGGAGAGACGGGGGTCGCGATTACTTCGATAACCAACAGGCATTAAATCTTGGACCGAAGAGGGCGGAAACCCCTTCTGCTGCCAGTCCTCTTGCCGAGTGGTTTTAAGGCGCTGAGTCACGGGGGCTCGCATTAAAGTGGATGCGAAACCACGGATCGAGAGGGACGAACCCCGCTGGCGAAACTAGAGTTCCGATGTTTGCTTCGACTCAAGAGCGGTTTTCAAAAGCGACTATAGACCTGCTCATAGTAAAATGGGATGCTAAAGGGGTCAACGCATGACACGAGATTTGATTTTTATTACTCGGGATTCGTGTAATGGAAATAGAACAAAAATTCTTCTTGGACTGCTCAAGTCGATGAGATGATTTTAAACTTGATTGACTTAATAGGTATACTTTAATAATAATAATAAAAAAAAAAAAAACAATTTACTCCCTTTATGAAAATCGTTGGGGTAACTCAATTCTGTCGACTATGTACATATTTGATCTTCTGAAGTGGCAAACATTTTCGCATCTCGCTTCGTATATAGTCTCGAATAACCCAAAACTTCATGCCGTAAAATATTATTTTAGATGCAGACATTTCTAAGTCGAGTTTACATCCATTATCTAAATTTTGGGCCTTTTTTCAACAGACTCTCGTATATTTCGTGAAACACGATAATTTATTTAAAAATGATTCGTCAGGTTAAGTTAAACAGTTTTATATATATATAGTTCATCCTTCAAAGTAATTCGGAAGATTTTTAACATCTTATAATATAAAACTGTAAATTCTGTTTAAAAATATAATTCAACAAATAACTATTATTATACAAATTAAATAAAGCAATTATTATGCTAAATGTAAGTAGTATGTAAAATATATAGGTATATATATAGAATGGTGTAATTAGTAATATAATCTTCAACAACCTTACAAATGTAACGTGAAAAGTTCCAAGCTTCTTCGGGCAAACAAAGGCTTGACAAAGATGAATAAAACATCTAACATGAAATTTCATTCTTCAATTTAGAATAATTCAAGATCTACATTGATAATAGCAAAATAGGGGAATAATCTCAAGCGATTTCTCGTCTCATTCGCGATAAAAGTACATCTGCGCGACTTTACTGTGGGGAGAGTGTCGGCGGCAAGAGAAGAAGGAGAGCCCGAGCAGGATGGCAGATCTCGAGGTGGCGCGGGATGGGTCTATCAGCATATTTCAAAGATAAGCCCGATACCCGCCCTCTATACTCCAGCGCTAGCCGCCTGCCGGGCCATCAGCCATAATAACAATCCGATGTGATTACGCCATAATCGTAACGTAACCGAGAGGAAAGGGGAGGAGGATCCGCGGGATAAAATTACGCTAGGGAATTGAGATACCGTGTTTATGCCCTTTAAAGTGCTCGTATAAACAAAATTAAACGACCTTCTCAGCATCCATTTTTGCGCGCATGCTGAAAAACCGCGCGGAAAGACGATTTACTACGGTATAGGGCTGTGAAGGCCTTCCGTGCTTTGATATTTACGCAGTAAAACAACCCATCAATCGATTCGCATTAAAGTCATGATCCTGATTTATTTTTTGAATAATAATACATCACCTGGAAATAATTACGTGGAATTGAATCCTATACTCTTTCAGATAAAAACTCGTGCCAAATATGCATTATACATATAGTTACGCGTGTAGATATTATATAGAATAATGATTCGTTAAATGTTATTCGAAAATAACATTTAGTAATATTTCTTATCCTTTTTTTACCCAAATAACATAAACAATATGTTGTCAAAACAAGATGTGGATGGTGAGAGGGTCCATCGGACATATGATAGACATACAATGAACGTACCTATATAATATAGGTTTTCTAATGGATGAACACTGATCGTCCAATTAAAGGTACGCGTAACTATAAACGACCAATATCCGCGGACACGTGGACATGTATTTATAAAAATATCGATTGTTTCCGGACTGCCTTATCGTAATTATTCAATACGTTTCTTTTTGAATTTATTCGGTTCAGTAGAGTAAGATTATATATTAAGTTTTCGTATGACCGTACTGCTGACATATTCGTGCTGATACTTTTTTAGCTTACATACATACATATTTTCTTTCAATTCTATATATTCAATTCTATATTCAATCACATATACTCAATCCAAGTAAAAAATAATAGATCCAGATGCATATGTGTATGCAATAATAAGTTCGACATTTCAGCGGCTTAATAGAACGTCATTATTTAAATAATGAGCAATTGCAAAATTGATTGGCTAATTTTAATTTCATGAAAGGATGAATCCGAATGTAAGTCAATCCGCAATATATTGAATCTTACAACTATGTAGCACAATTGGTTTATTGTATACAATATATACGGCATAAAAGCGAAACGCACAATAGTGTGCCAATATCCATTTCAATTTTCAATAATATTCCTCGAACGATCCAATTAATATTATAACGCGCATAACAGAATATCGAATTCGTTTCGGGGCTCCGCTACGATAATTGGCGCCGCGGTAACATGCGGAAATAGCGATAGTTATATGAGAGCGTGGCTTATTAAAATTTCACGTTTCTCAGTCACTGGTGAAGGACTTAAAATCTGTCGCATCGAGACGCATTGTCCTGATATTTGCAGCCTGCCGTATCGACGATAACGATTGGCTTTCATCAATTTCCGCAAGCTGCCGATACAATGACGTCGAATCGGGGGATCATTAAAATCGAGACACTGCGGGAAGATGCACTTGCGTTATAATATCGCAATCATCATTGATGCAGTCTATACGTATTATCAAATCTTTCGCTCGTAATTTTCGTACGGAATTACTCTCTACACAAGTCCCGTAAGTACATTTGTTTTTTTTTTTTATTTATTTTATCGAAGCATAATTTAATGAAGCTTTTACTTCGGCATCACAAATTTTAAACGAACTAATAAACTAGTCCACAATACTTTACACAATATTCAAATATTGAAGAACAATCATTACGTGGAAATGCGTTTTTCATTCCTAATTGCTTAAGATGTCTGCAATAGTTTCTGACATAATTTAAGCTCTGGCACATAAATTATATTTGAAGTACAAAACTCGGACAATACCCTGTCGTTTTCATTCTCAATACTTGACGAGGTAGTAGAATGGAAGACTTGAAATACTGTCTTTCTTCAGTTTTTTCACTACCTGACACTCTTTTGCTATTCCTCTCTTGCATAGATTCTGGTCCCGTATGTACTTTGACCCAGAAATGATCAACTTCATAAATTTTGTTTCATTTGAAACGCGAGTATAAAATAAACCTTTCCCGAATACTGGTAAGTTTTTAAAAAGGAAATGAAAAATGTCACTAAGTTTAGTAAAAATACCAGTGTACCATCCACGTAATCCTTCTTTAGTCTAGTGAAATCAAAACCTAACCGATCACATGCAGAGACTCCCATAGAATTATGCAGGGCAGGAGATATGAGATATCGTCCACGTGTCCTCCGTCAAATTTCCAGGCTGTGTACGTAGTGGACCGCAGGGCTCCGAATTATAACGCCTAAGATTCGAGATTGGTCCGCACATGTAGTACGTTCGACATTATCCGGGGAGCGTTATCTTACGACCAGCCAAGAGCTGCATCTGACAGCCCCCGGGAAACGAGATCATCCTCGAACCAGGGGGCTTCCCGAGTTTCCCGCAAGTGCGAAAACGAGACACCAGGTTATCGACGAAACGCGAGTTCGACAAAGAAGGCAATGTCTTCGCGATATATATATAAACTTCCTCACATACCAACAGAGGCTTGAGAGGAGGCTCAAGAACTGAGATCCCATAGTGTTTCAGACAGTTGGACGGTTTACTTACAAGCGGAGTATATTTCAGAATTTCCGACCGATTTTTGCAAAGTAGTGGTTCATGGTTTTACTTTCTGAAAAGTTAGTTTAATTCTACTCAGATAGCAAACTGATGTAAATATATCTGCAATTCTTCGATCACAAACCAGCAAATTGCTAAAATCGGAATATTTTCTTCATTTCGTTGCTGTTTTGTTAGAAAATTGCAAAGATAACGGTCTCTTTGCCATCTGGTAGATTAATGTGTGTTTATATTTGGATATACATTACTCCTATTTTGCAAATTCTAATTTTTGTTAATTCGATACAAAAAATGTATAATGACTGGACTGACTTGAAAATGTCCTATAAATGTTTTTACCAACATATTTCCGTTCGTTCTGTTTGTAGGAAATTGTATTGTTTCGTCCTGATTAATGTAGCAGAACACATAATAATAACTAGGGGCTTGGCCCCTGCGGCCGTCGGCCGCCAACCCCAACAGGGGGCTCAGCCCCCTTGACCCCCGGCGCGCTTCGCGCGTAGCTCGCTTCGCGATTGTCCTGATTCGGCCCTTCGGGCCTCAATAACTGTATAGCCTTCGGCCGCAGCCGCTCAGCGCATCATTCGTTACACGTATACAAATCTAATTACAATTTGATCTGCAATATAAGTTGCAAAATGTATAACTGAATCATGTTTGATATCAGCGT
>JAPYZR010002893.1:0-18949 GCA_030522945.1 Trichopria nigra
ATTAATTTTTTGAATATTACTGTTTGGCAGAGTATTTTTTGTAGGCATAATAAGAACTTGGCGAATTTTTTTACATAAAAATGTTTTTTTGGGGGATTGTAAATGAAAGGAGGAATATCCGAAATAAATAATTTCTCTTACCAGCAACAAACATAATTTATTTCGGATAATTCTCGTTTAATTTTGAATCAATTTCAGCGATATCTTTTTGAGGATTGTATATGTCATGTAGAACCACCCTTCCAAAGCCGGAATTTAGAAAAAACGTTTCAATCCTTTTTTATTCATACTTTTCCCGTTTTGAGGTTAGGTCGGTAATTGTTCTACTTTAGAACCACCTTAATGGTGGATTCGAAGACACAATATAAAAAAAAACAATACATATACATACAAACATGCATAATTATATATATGTAATTAGTCTTGAAATGCTTTAATGAATCGAGATAATGTTTCAGTCAATTTTACACCGATACTTCCGACCAAAACAATTATAGCAAGCTACTTTCAATAATCAATTATAATCGTTATCCTACAACAAGATATAAACACTCCATTACTAGGTCAAAATGGTTCATATTCGAAATGATCCTATAATACTATATGTCATTGAAATATATACACTTTAAATTCAATTCCAATCTATATATAGTTAGACCAGGCTGTATTTTGCTCAGACCTTCTCGAATCTAATAACATCTTGTTTCGTGATCAGTTTCATACCTGGCCACGCTACTTTCCTCGTTACAAAACATTATACAAAGTATCGAATGATGATTCACGTTTCATTCTTGCTTCGAGCATCACATACCAACATCCCTAGCTAAAGGAACGAAATGACCACTCTCAGCGAATCGTTTCAATGATGATGATTACACACGCAAACAAAAAACAAAACCCGGATGATAGTTTTGGTCGTAAATGCCGGCATTATTGCAGAGTATCAGTTCTGCAATTTCCATGTGACATGGGTTTGTCAACAAAAGCATTTCACAAACAAACAAACAAAGTTGAGGTATATACTGACCTCATCACAAGCGGCGCATCTCGGTTTCAATTTTTCGGCGTAATGCCTCTCGCAATAGAGGCTATCGTTGTGTACGCAGTACGCAAGATCGACCAGCAATTCCTCGCACTTCCTGCACCTAAAACACGTCGGATGATATAGGAGGCCCAGCTTGCTCGCAGACACCGCGAGACTGCCGCACTTGAGGGGTTCGCTGCAGACGTAGCAGTCCTGTAAAAGCAAAACGAAATATATAACCATCGCGATCAGAGATTCCGTGTTTAAAGGCTTCTTCTCATTCAACGAGCGCCGGTATCTTGGACGGATCTTAAAATCCATTCAAGGAGCCGATTGACGCTAGATACGAGAGCGCCTCAAGTATATAGTCCCTCGTATTTGAACCTTTTAGGACGCTGGTTTTCACCAGAGACACGGACAATTTCACAAAAATAAGCTATACACGGCCTGATATTGTTCGAACGGGACTTGAAATGTCATGGACGTGACGACAAAAAAATCTGTCCGAACAGTATATATGTAAATCGTAATGTAATAGAAGAGAAATATACTACTAGACGTATAGGAAGTTGAATTTTAATTACATTTTTATTATGATAAAAATTATGATTTCTTTTTTAAATTTACAATAAAAGGGGTCTTGGTAATCCATTTTCCGATCTTCTGAGATCTTCATCGAAAAAAAAAAATAAATATAACATACCGCAGTACAGGGCGTCGATTACAGATGGCGCTGTGATCGTGACCGCCCTTCATTTCTCACGAGTGGTGACTACGTAACCACACGAAACTACTGAATCAAGTAACAGCAGTAATAACGCCATCTGTAAATGTCGAGCTATACTGCGTATTTTATTAATAAAAAAAAAAAAAATAATAATAAGTATTAATTAAAAATTAAATTGTTTATTAAAAAAATGTTGATGTTACTTTCTTTTTTGTCAATTCAATTCATAATGTTTATACAGGTTGTACAAAAGAGAACGTATTCGACGATTTTGAGCAGTGTACGATTACATAACGACTCGGCTGTCTGTATTTAAGAAGTACGTCCAATCAATTATCACTGTTTTCATTAGTGTTGATTATGTTTTGTAGACTTTTGATCTATTTTCATGCTCCATGACATTCTACAATCCGATCATACGAGCTTAATGTACATATTTACACATGTGTCTGCAATTATAGTGCATGCACTGGCCAGTCAAGGCATTTGACAATAACAGAGACACGAACATAAACAAATAATTAAAATGCGACATTAAAAGAATTACGATATTTATATTTCTGACGATATTATATATATGTATAATGAAATTTTGTTGACGAAAAATTTGTTACTGGTCTAATATTTATTTGTTAATTTAACAATTGTTAATAATATTATTTTTTGTGAGCATTTTCGTTGCAGTTGTTAATGGCAGAAGTTAAAGAAGAATAAGTCTACAGATTTTTTAAAATGTTTATATTACATATTATTATTTTTCAAATAGTTATTTTCGTACCATAGGCGTAAAGTTAAACTTCACGCCCGGGGGGCGAACATCATTTTTTGTAATAGTGGTGTAAAGTACGTAACCAACAGCATTATTAATTATGGAAAATTTGAAGACCATAGAAGTTTGGTTATGAACGTCTAGTATGACGAAAAACAAATTAATGCGCACTAGGGGGGAGGGCCCCCCCCCCCTCCCCCCATAATATGAAAAGTTTTAACCATAAAAAGTAATAAAAAGAAATTACCAAAAACATTATAAAAACTCCCAAACGTTTTAATATTGAACGCATATTTTATAATCAATAATGTACTATAAATAATAATATATTTTTTCATTATTTTTAATTACAAGTTATAACCTAATAACTCATTTGAAAAATGTAACATATAACACATTTATATAAAATCGTCATCACTCCACGAATTTTGAGGCTGTATCATTTTAATGCTCATTCGAAAATGACGGGACAGAATTAGGTTATCATACAACTGACTTATTAAAAGAACCGACGCTGCATATATAGCGATGTTTTTTCCCTTACTAATTGATGAAATTTAACTTCACGCCCGCAAAACATGATCAAACGAGCGTACTTTACGCTTACTATGACGAAAATATTTTTAGTCTACCTTATATACATCTATATTATGTATGAGGAAATCCATGCCGAATCGAACGATCAAACTTTTTCGAATTTTTCATTTTTTTTTTTAACAAAACGAAATTTCAAAAATAATGTATCTATGAAAATACGAGATTTACGATAAATTCCTACAACATAAACGTTGCTATTTTGGATGAACTTGGCAGTGAAACTTTTGGAACAGCGTTTGAGTGCCGTAAAACATATGCGACAATTTTTTTTTCTTATGTGTGACACTCTCGAAAAATCTAAAAGTTTGACAAATTAGGCTCTCTCAATCCCTAGTAGAAATCTGTCCATTTTTTTCTTACACTATCCATTTCTCCTATGCCTTTAACATGGTAAATATCTGAACTGTCTAAGAATTGGCTAAGAGATAAGTTTATAAATATCCGTCATTTTTGCAGGATAGACAAAGATAAGGTTCGAAGGTTGTGCTAAATTCGTTTTTTTAATAATATTTATTTCTTTTTTTTTCGAATTTTTGAAAAAACATTTAGATGAAATATCGTTAAAAAGAATATATGTATATAAAGCGCATATTTTTAAGCCATTTGAATGAAAATTTTACTATTTTTTAAATTTCCTTTTGTCTAAAAAACTTTCTGAAAAAAAATTTTTTTTAAATCGTGTTAAAACCTTTCATTGATTGATACACAATACAAAAATTTCGAAAAATATTAGGGAGGGTCAGACTTTTGACTATTCGATTAGGTATGCAATTCCTCGTATATTAAACTGAAGAAAAATAATAATTGACTAATGTTAATAAGTCATTAAATTTTCATCAATCATCTTCATCCCTCGTGATTATCCAACAAAGTAACTCATTAAAGATTTTCCAAACAATGCGAAGCAAACAAATGCATTCTTTTTTTTTAACGATGCTTATATGTTCACTTCAAACATCGTTAACGTAGTATCGAAAGTTCGATGAACTGACCAACGTTGAATGAATAATCATCAATGGATGCATCTAAATAAACGCGTGCGAACGCTATACAAGCCAAGTTCATGCTCCTAGTAAAACTTTCATCAGCGCCATATTATTTGTTTTTGTTACGTTACTCGTATCCCCCGGTTGAATGTTACTTGCCTTATAAATGTCTCGACGAATTTAGATTAGAAGATTTATCGCATTATCCGCAGAAGATTATTCGCATTTTGAGAAAAAAATGTTCTCGAACTTCTGATTGAATACTTTTAATTATTGTAATATATAATTATTAAATTCATCATAATCTTTACCTGAATCATTATTAAAAACATTGTCAAAAATAGTTGGAGAAATTCTACCAATTATATATTATTAGGCCATATTACCTGACCTAACCTAACCTAACTATATTTTTCCCAAGGAAAGTGAGTATTTTATAAGAGACCATTATACTGGCATAGTGATTATTTACGATTACTTTGGCGAGTATTTATGAATATTCATTGTATTGAAGAACTTATACTTAAGGATGCAAACATGATACTTACGATGCCTCTTTCAAACACCTCCTGTACACTACCGATGTCCAGGGCGATTTCGTTTCTAGCCGCCATAAAATCGTCAGCGCTTACGGAATGTTTTGGGTCTAAATGACGACAATACGCCCTTGCGAGGTCCTGCTTCGGCAATTGCGTAGCTAATTGTCGATCCCTATGCCGTTCGCCGGCAGTCCCTAATCTCGGTACCGACATTTCCGGCAACATTGAGAAATATTCCTCCACCTAAAAAGAAAAAGAGAAAGACAATAAATCAGAAGTCTAAATTAATGCACATACATTTCTTTTCAATTTCACTCCATATACAATTTCATTTTGCAAATCTCGTCTTAAAATGACACCAGTTTCTGTACAATTTTTCTGGCATCTATGTCAAATATAATGGAGTCCAGAAAAATTTCCATAAACTAGTCTTATTTTCTACTAGGGTAGTTTAGGTATTTTTTCCACACAACTTTACTGAAACAGGAAATATTTATGATTTACAGATTTTTGAGGTTAGAGTTGACATTTTGAAATTCAAAATGGCGATTGCAACAGGATCGATAAAATTGTGAAAAGCACATCGACTTTATTCAAAATTTCTATTTCAGATTTATTTATTAGTTTTGATATTCGATTTTACGATTTAAAAATCAAAATGGCTGCTGATCAATAATCAAACTGATGTTAATAATCACTTTTGAAAATAATTATGTAGTTATTATCGCGATGGTGTTTACTACGTAATAAGCTCCAAAAGACGCGAACCGCAGCAAAAATTGCGCTTCGTCGTGCCAAAAACGAAAATCTTTGATTACTTCGAGAAGAATGCCTATATAGCACACGATGCCATAATACTGCGCAACAACATCAAAAGAATATCCTAAACATAAAAAATTGAACGCGTGATAAAACGATATAATAGAGGCGAGGTTACAGGTTCGTTATGACAAGCTTTCCGAAAATATTGACGGCGGGCATCGTGCCAATTCATTATATGCACGCGTCGCGAAACCAGCTGGACAAAGGGTAGCCAATCGACGATCTCTTAAAGCAAGGCATGTGTAAGATTTATCTGAAAAACTGTGAATCGTTTCGAGAGCATAAAAATGTCGTATAACGGTAACTAAAGAAAAAAGGGGCTATATATGTGCGCCCCTAGAGCCTATTTTTGAACTCTTAAGCCGCGAATGTTTTCGTCTAAGCTCTAGGATTATTAGAGAGACGTCTGCGTGTGAAAGAGCGGTACACAATGTTCTCGATTCATTATATGCACCTCTATACTTGCGGAGGCTTTAGTCGAGACAGAAGACATGGCACGAAGACACGTGAAAATGTCATAGCGACATGATTATTCATTAAAATAACCTACGATGATGAAACGAGAAAGAATTCGTGAAAATAAATGATTCTTGAAATTTGTAATTTGATAAATAGAGTATTTGTTGAGCATAAGATTATGACAATTAACTCGTTGGAAACCTGGAATTTTTCGCTCATATTAGAGTTTCAGAATCTAATTAAAAAATGTTAAAGATCATAACTTAGGAAACCAATATGGCGGATAGAATTTGAAAAAGTACCGAAAAATCGGAAACTTTTTTTTTTCATTAATTTTTTCTGAGCCCATAACGGATGTCGATCCCATCCAAACTCTGAACAAATGTGAACAAAATAATTCTAGTTAATGAAAAAAATGTTTTGTTTTTATCTCCGTTTCCTTTACTCTTATGCAAATGGCGGAAAGTAGTGAAAATCTCAATAAATACGTGTTTTTCCGAATAATTCTGGCATAAATAGTTGTAGTACGAAATGTTTTTCTTCCAAATGCGTCAAGTTTTAATGGATTGAACATCCCCGGTGATCTTTGAGTACATTTAACTGTCTCAATAATGGCGGATTCAATATGGCGGTCGAGGAATAGTGAAAACAACGAATTTTCTCACGATTGTCATAAATGAAAGTTTCAAAATATTTATTTTATTCCGTCTTTCCATGTTTCGTACTAAATTGAATTAAAATCCATTTTTCAAGATTCAAAATGGCGAATCCAATATGGCGTATATTTTTTACCAGATACATAATATTTATAGAGCTGTTAATTATTCCGTAAAATTTACATAGTTGTTACGTAATTGTTACTTAATTGTTTAAATTATATCATATATTTCATACAGTAGATTTTGATACCACATCGTACTTGGAGATGTTTGATGTTGTTCATCACGAATCACAAGTCAAAATACAGGATATTCACAATGTCGTATTTAACGTAGCGGTGAACAAAAATGCTAAAATTTGCTTGATTTTGATGAAACCTTGTCGATGAAGATTTGTGTCATGGGATATTATAGGAAATATGTTTACAAACAACAATCGTATTTACAAAACCTTACCGAGCTTCCAGTCTTGGCACAAGATAGAACTCGATGTTATTTTCTAAATTTTCATAAAATCAAGGGACATATTTTTTTCCATCTCATTTGCAGAAAATATAGGGTCGCCGTGATTATCGTTCAATAAAGTATTGACATTACAAATAGAAATAAACACAATAACATTTGTTTTTGTTTTTAATATGTGCTGTAGGAAAAAGTGATAATTGTCGAACGAGCACGTTTCCAAGATAAAAGTTCAAACCAGAATAATATTGTTTATATAATTATGTATATATATATATATATATATATATATATGTATATGTATAAAATAGAAAGTATATAAACAATGATAACAAGTGACAATTCGATAATAGAAGATAACATAATTGAGATATTAGGATGAAAAATCGTCATTAGAAAAAGAATGAGAGTGTAAAACAAAATTGCTCCACGTGCTGACTGAAAAATCGCAGATAGTTAGAAAGCGAATAGGAGAACCTTGGAGCTGCTTTCCTACATCATTCACTTCGGTCTCCATTTAGAAGATCTACGCCAACCGCCTCTTTTATTCCTTCCCCGATTCAGGTATTTATATATAATGCATCCGGATGTGCATTACGCGGCCAAATACATTCTGGTCTAATTACCGGCTCAAAATAATCGTGGCTTATTTTGAGAATTATAATCCGTTTTACCGATCTTCAATCGCTAAAATATAGACGTTTTTAAAAGTTGCCGAAAATATCCTAAAATAAAGATTTCGATTTTCCTCATTTCTAATAAAATTACTCAAATAGATTGTAATTCTTCGTATCATACGTAATTGGATTTGTTAAAAGAATGCACATAATTTAACTGTACAAAAAATTGAAAAATACTCGTAAATTTCGTAAAATACATGTCAAAGAATAGTCGAATTCTTTTCTGATAAAAATAAATATGTATCTCTATAAATAAATAAAAAATTAATAAAAACCAATAAAAAATTAATCGCTTTCTTTAGAGTCCATAAAATTATATTATTAATCATTATTATTATTTTTTATTATTATTGCTAATCGGTTTGTATTTTCGAAATTGTTAATGGTTTGTTGAACAGTTTTTAAAAGAAGACAAACTGCAAATAAGAGATAGTTTTCAAAATTTTCCAATTCCAGAACTCGACACGAAAAAGGAATAATGAAGTAATTTGATAATAATGATAATGGATTCATCTCGCACCGAATGACGGAGACAATTGTTTAAAATAATTAACCCATTACCAAAGCTAACGTAACTGGAAAAATAATTAACATGCTTATGATATATTAAAAAAAAAAAACTGTATATTTTCTCCATTTTAGTTTCTATTCTATACTGACCTACTTTCCTTATCATTCACCATATAGTCATTTTAAAATTAGAGAAAATAATTGCAATAATTTGTTTATTTTCTTTTACAATTATCGTTACGATAAGAAAGTAGCTTTTTGTCAAATATCCGTTACAGCAATATATTTTACAACGACAATGTTAATATGTAAATGAATTCAGTTACTATCCTTAATTGAAGTTGCTCAAGATTCGAGGGAAATGTTTACCAGAATGTTTGAAATACGTGTGTTAATTTAAATTGTAACTTTTTGTAGCACCAAGATTTGTTTAGGTTTTGTATGATTACACCTTTCTGTAATAAAGAAGAGTTACACTTTGCACAGTTTATGTGGGGTGTGCCGGTAGTTATCCTACTTATGTCGCGTTTCTATATATATGTAATGGATAAATTGAAAATCACAGTGAGGAATTGGAAAAAAACATATATACACAAAAAATAATTTAAATAGATATTTATAGGAGATAAGAAATGATTATTTGCCAAAGGTAACACTTTGTTAACAGTTACTTATATTTGTTAATAAGATATGTATACACATTTCCCGATAAAAAAATATTTATTTTCTATATATATACGGGGATAATTTTCCATGAAAGAGCCGTTTCGTATGTTTATAGAATGAAAAAAAAAAAAAAACTTTTATGGTAATTTTTTAGCGACACCTTGAAGAATGAAAATAAAAAATTGATGGCCCCTACAATGTATGCATTCATATTACATCAAGAGGACTTATTTTTTAATAATTGCTTTTAATGTGCTCTTTCTCACATACTCTCGGTAGTTGAAACTTTATTCAATATAAAAAATAGTATTTTTTAGGGGTTTACAAAAAAAAAACGTAGTGGACAATTTTTTTTTTTAATATCATAATTTTGAATGAAACTGAAAATACCGCAAATGACTGAATGCAGAAATATTATCAAATAAATTATAACTTCGTATATACATTAATGTTATTTTTTAAGTAAATACTGTCTCTTTTCAAATCTTTTCGAACTCCTTAACAAGTTTATTAACAATATTGCCAAAGAAGTCAAAAGTATTCTTTGCAGAAATGATAGTTAAATACTGTTTTTTTTTTTTATCACAGCACCCCAAAAATGATCAGAAAGTAAACAAGAAATATAAAATTTTGGAAATTCACCTTGTGGAGGGGTAATCCAGGAGGGGCCCAAGCTAAGCCAGCTTCCCTTGGTTCAAATCCTATTGGATCCTTCGTTTCTTCCCCTTTGAGGCCCAATCGAGCTCGAACGGACACCCATTCTTCATGGTACACGTCGTGAGCTTCCCGAGGGCACTTGCAACTCGTACAATTTTTCCTGAAAAGTGACAACAACCCATTGTAAACAAATGTAGTTAAATTTTGAAAATATTTCTTCTTCCTTAAAGTACGAAATTATCTTAATTTTTATCGAATCTCTTATATAGATAAATTAGACAATCATATTAATCTTTTGTATGAAGTAACTGAAATTTTCACTGCATTTCAAAATATATATAATTATATTACATTATAATGACATAATATATCATATATCTAATATAATTATTAAATAAATAAATTTAACACTATTTCAAACATATATACAATGTCTGAGATATCATCTTTATGAAAAGTAAAGATTCCTCTTGAATTGAGAGGAATTAAATATTTGATTAAATCGGTTGGATTAGTTAATATTTTCGGCATTTTTTATTTTACGTTTAGATTACAAGACCGGTTTCGTATGAAAATATAAATCATTATTCTTAAGAGAGAATTACCCCTTTGACATAAGTGGAAAAATCTTTTATTGAGCCGAGGAATATTCTTGTTTTTTTTTGAGAGAGAGAGAGAGAGATTACGATAAACTTAAAGTTAAGAAACGATTTAGAAACGTATAAACATTTTAAACGAAGAGATTTTTTTTTTGTAAATATAATTGAAATAAAATACGTGATTAATAAAAGGATGCAAACAATAATCTTTGAAGTTTCCGAATTCTTTTCAGAAAATAGATTTTACATAATTTATAATATATGTATAATATATAATAATTATATACATAATATACATAAAACGAATTAAAAAAGTTAAGATATTGTTATAACAATTGTAAATGTTTATAACTATAATTTGTAAAAATGACAGGTATTGTGTCACCACAAAAGATACGTGTTAAAAAAATAATTAATTAAAAAATAATACGTCTTTATCCAAGTTGGAAAATATTTGACAGAATTGTGGAAAAAAAAATATATAAAAATCGTATTTTAAAATTTACGTTCCGTATTATTATCCGGATAAAAATCAAATTTAATTGACCAGAAAATTCGTGTTTTTGTGTAAAATTAATTGTTCAGGTCTGTTGATCGCTGCAACAAGTTACCATTCTGTTGAACCTAGTCTAAAAATATTGACACTCTTCCTTCATTAAATTCGACGGACAATAGCTCACGAATTTACTGCATCACTTTATTAGCTTTCCTTCAAAACACGAAAGGTTTTAAAACAATTAAAATCTTAATTGATAAAAATATTAATAAATTCTCTTTTTTTTTTTATTTAATTTGACGAATATTAAAGGATGGAATCTAATCAATTTTTATTATCGGTGTATGTATACACATAAAAGAAAGTAAGTTCTACGTGATTAACGCAAAAAAAAAAACGACTCGAGCTTTTCTGTCTCGTTAAAGGAAGAAGTAATAATGGTCGTATCGAACGTGAGTCTTATAATCAACGATGTGCATTTCTGGCCGACATTTATTGTAGTTATACCGCACCCTTCCGGGTGTCAGTTTCAAGGCTTTATTGGAAGTCATATCCCTGGACAGGTTATTCTGCTTTCTTGACCCTATTGACAGTTTTCGCAAAAGAAAAAAAAATTCTACCTATAGTTCATATATGTAACGATATATCGTGTCGTGTTTTAATAAAATGTGGAAATTTTGTTTCTGAAGCTTTAGTCTTACAATAACAGTATTGGAGCAAAATACCATTTTTCGCTTCGTTTCCGGGGCGCAAAATATGATTTTACACGCACGTAGGCGCAAAATTAAAGAGGTATAATTTAATTAATATATATATTCCGAATCATTTGAATCAAGTATTGCTTGTACGATTATTGCGACAAAAAATAATATTCTCATAACGTCCGCAAAATGGGAATTTGCGCCCTCGATACAAAACATATTATTATTTAAAAGTCGTTTAAGACCTACTGAAGGTAACCAATATGAAACAATGATAAATAAAGGAAAACATTATTAAAATCATTTAAACTCCTTATTCATTCCACTCAGAAAAATGTCATTACAAGTGGTGTTATATGTTTATATTTATAGACGAAATCATTTGACAACCGGAAATGTTCGAAGGGGAATTTATTTTGGTAAGCAGTATATACAGTATATTGTTGGAATTCAATTTTGAGGCATTTATGCAAAGTATCGTAACTATTGTTCAGGATGTTCATTTATATATTTTCTATTGCAAGTATAGGATCATGATTTTTTGTTATTTAACGTTATTAATATTTTGAATACTATAATTTGATTTTACATATTTATATAAATATCAATGATAGCATTTATATATACAGAAAGTATGATTTAATAGAATACTCGTCAAAACTTTCGATTAAAATGTAGATGTATTATTTTCGACGTATTAAGTAGGCTAAAATTGAAAACTTTGAGAACACATCAAGAGATTATTGATCCCCGTAACTTTCACCCTAGGGCGCGAAACCGAGAAAAGCGCCCGCAGTGTTAAAAAGGTATAGTTATATACATTTTAATATGGACCGATTATTAATTAATTTAAGCAAATTAATGCAACATGTTAATATGTACATGTCCCTACTGATAATTCCCATGTGAGATCCCACGTGGGAATTTGACGTGAAATCCCATGCACGGAAATGTTATTATTTAGAATGAAAAAATTCCGGGAACAAGAAGGAAACATGTTTTATGAATATATAACGAAGCATGTGATAGAAATCCCATATGGGAATTTTAAAATGGGAAGGAAATTTATGAAAAACACTTTTTCTGATTCACTGAAATTACAAAATGGCACACTAGCACTATAAGATTTTTTTTTTTTTTTTAATTCGATTAGAAATTATATTTTAGGCATGGTTTGATGCGTTTAAATGTATAACAAATACCGTTTTTTGTATTTAAACAATATCGTAAGGAGGATTTTTGGAAACCACCATGGTTGTCAAATTTCCAGAGTTTGACAACTAGGTGGCGCTTTCGCGTGACTTCGCACGTCGAAAATACACGTAAAAATCATTTGTCATACTTTTAACAGTACTTTATTGGATATATATACATATATGTCTATATATATAGATTAGACCAGCCACGAGCCATCATTTAACAGAAATTCCAAATAATATATATAAGATCAGTTCATGCCTCGTAAAAGCCCATTATCGCTAAGGGGATAACCTATATATATACAGAGGCCCACATCGTTTCCGTATTGACGACTTCGTTGACGTTGGTTCCTGAGGGTATTTCCGGTCGAGCAGTTAAGGAGGTCGCTGCAATTGTCCCTAGGGACGATTTTGCGAAAGTAACTAGATGAGAGCTATTGCAATTTGAGGAAAATCAGGCTAACGAGTTCGCCATCAGCGCATTACGCGGGTGGAAATCTACGAATTCGCCTCGTAGGCCAGATGCTATTTCCTTGATTTACCGAATGGTGACAGCGGGCCGATATTAAAAGCCTATATACCAGTTAAGTTTTTATTGGTCGGACGGAAATAATGTACGTGGAATGACGTCAAGTTCTAGTTTTCAGTTCCGACTTGATTTTCGTAGTTTGACGTTGAGGCAGGCTGAAATATCCTAGTATCCTAGTATAGGATATTATAAATATTAAGACCAAATAATTTCATAAATGACAGGTACACTAAATAATAAATCGATAAAAAATTTACCGTCATTGAAATATGGTCAATTCATGATCATAATGTCTCATTATTGTCAAAATTTAAGTTGGTTCTTCTTTGAAACTAATCCGGTAATGATTGAATATTCACATACAGGGTGTCCCAAAACTGGAGGGTGTAATTTGCTTATGTAATTTCAAATTCGAAAGTCCTTTACTAAAATGCGATATACTGCCTAATTTTTGCAAAGATGCAAAACTAACATTAACCATCAAACAATACATTTAACGCATGATTCGTAAAACTTTAATTATCTAATAAGCAATCGACATCCAGCCTGTCCCTCTTCAATATACCCGCGTCGTTATAGCTGTACTAACTGTCAGAATTTAATTGCAAGTGTGAAAATTCGCTATTGTAAGCAAACAATACTGATACCAGAATTTCGGTATGAGAAATAATTCTCGCGACACGCGAGCAGCCTTCGGGCGCTATCATCAAGAGCGAAAAGGGCCAAAAAGACTGACTAGTCCGCGTGATAAAAAGGCCGCCGACAGATTTATTCGTGTCCGGAGACGTAAATGTACTGGTGAAATATAGTATAGTCTCGATTTGAAAACGCCGCGGTTCGGCAAAAACGAGACATTAGGTTCCTTTTTCTGCTAGTATAATGCCAAAATGGTTCCTTTTATAAATCACAGCAATCGGATAAAGGGTCGCGAAATCAACCCCATTTCTGCCGATCAAAGATTCGTGACTTTTTGATCTTCCTGAAAGATATAACGACGTTGCTTTGAATTATAATTCAAAGCAACTATAGTTCCGTTGTTTTAATTTAGTTTTATATGACGTATAGAGTATAATCGCGTAAATCCTTGTAACGAAGATCATAATTTTTTTTTCGTTTCTGTAAACATGTGCCGTATTAAAGCCGTGTTTAGACTACTAGGTTTTGATAGCGTTAACACGCCCATTTATGTATATCAAGGACTACGCGAGACTCGGAGATATGCCAAAGCGTGTTAAGTCAACGCATAAAGGCGCCTTTAAACAGTCCAAAAAATAAATTTTCGAATTACTTAATGGCAGAAAACCACAGTTACGAGTTCTGACGCGACATGTCGTTTTGTTGCAATTTTTGCTTTCTTATTTCGACGACATGTTTGTAAATGTAAATAAAATAATCCGCTATTTTTTATTTTGAAATTCCTCGATCAGATTTGCAATCAACAACCCCGAAAGCCATTGAGTACCCTGTTTCGTCGCGATCAAACCGTTACTGACTTTTCGATCAATCGTCTTGGATCCGCCACTTTGAATTTTCAAACTCGTAGGTCGTATCCGTAATCGGCTACCTCGAAATTTTCCCAATAGCAAATCTCGACTCACCACCGGCACAGAGAGCAACGTTTCTGAAATGTTTCTAAAACGTATCTAAAGCGTTTCTATATTAAACAATTCTGAGACATTTCTAAAACTTTTCATGCCGATTGGACGGTTTTCCATGCGAAGAAAAACATTGAATAGGATCGCGCTACAATTAGTGATGTAAAATCGAAATTATTACAATGACACGTCGCTTTCCCGGCATTTTCCAAAATAAAAAACATATTTCGATCTAATTACTCTTGACAGATTTCTTATCAGACGGTTTCAATCTTTATACAACACAAAATTGTAGCATAAGCACGTAGAACACATAGCAACATCGCAATCGACAAAATTGATTTGATTTTCACGATCATTATCTATGATATATAACTGTAATAGAAATCCTATTTGAGTTTACGTCCATTATACCTGGTCAGGACTTCTAGTCCAGACTTTCAATACGTCCATTGACGATTTCAAATAAACGATACCCAAATAAGTATGGTGTCATCATCGTCAACCCTTAATCACCATTGATATTGGATTTCCAATAAATCCAAACCGGGCTCCAAATAGTTGGGGCGTTACTATCGTCAAATGTTAGTATGCGACATTTCTCGAATACATCAGGACATTGTTCACTCGATCAATTGCAAATAAAAAAAACATGTACAAAGCTACAAAATTATCACCAAAGCCAAATAATCACACGAACATGGTAGCACAGCCTTTATATTCTCGCGAAATCTGAATGAATTACCTAACGATCAGCTCGAACAGTTCGGATTGGTCGAAGACCTTGCAGTAGAGGTGGAGCACCCGGACGCAGGCCCACTTCATCCCTGGCCACGGCGCCAGGCTAAGGTCGAGTCCGTCGGCGAGTGGACACTTTCCAATGGTGACCCCGCGTTTCAGTTCGGCCCCGGAAATGGTCGGGAATCTAGTCTTCCTATCCAACATTGGATTTCGACGACGATGCGCGTCACCGGCGGTCGCGACCAAACCACTCTTCAACTCCGTGCCAGCCAGAGTCGAATATCTCTCACGCCTGTCCAACGATGCTGTCTTCCTGTAAAAGTCCTTCTCGGGTATCGACGGACATCTCGCCCGCGTCTGCTCCCGGAGGGGAGGACTGACCGGGCCTTTTTTCGGCTCTGGAATCTTCACCCGGATGCCTTGCGTTTCGGCACCGGGCCCCGGGACGCACGAAACCCGAATTTCCGTTTTTGGGCCATCCTGGCCCGGACCCTTCGGGCTCATCTTCTCCGTAACCGGCCGGGGTGTGTGTCCCGTAAACGCGTCCACGCAGCTTTTCGCTCAGGACGAATGCCGGTGACGCAACATGACTCCCGCTTCTACGAACTCGGCCGTTGTCGTGCTCCTGGTCATCGTCACATCGCGATTAAGGATTTTTACAGTTTCGTCACGTAGTAGTAATGTTCCTTCCTATGTTCTGGTCCCTTTAGAAAACAAAGCTGCTTTGATCCCCTCACATGGTACTGGTCTTTAATGATACTTCCTTTGCCGTACACGAATTTACGATGAGAGGTATGTCAGTCGTGTATTCCCCATGTTGTTTCGATCGTTGTATAACACTTTCACGACAGAATCGTTTATAACTTTCTTTCATTCATTCATAAAAGATCTGAATACTTTAAACAAAAGTCCGCTTTGATATATACCGTCTATATTTAGGTTTTGTCCCAGTGAATTCGCTGCAAAGAAATTATCAACGTTATCATTAACATTTTCAGATCGGAATCGGGGTGAAGATCGGACTGTTGTGAGCCTGTTGTGATTTGAGTATTCTCACTTTTCGTAATGCGCACACGATAATGACTTGTTCTGAACATATGCGTAATTTAACCTCCTATTACTAACATCCAAACTGTCAGCAAATCAAATTCAATCCTAGGTGATGTACCATTATTTACATTTTTGATCTGACTCATTTTCCAAGGATACTCTAGACTTTTATTTTACCTCTTTTTTTAATATTTCAGTTCTGAGATGTCAAATTCAAGATGAACTTGATGTATGACCAAAACGAACAGGGTGTCCAAGAAGTATCGAAAAACGTAACTTATGGCGCTGGATCTAATGGTGACCTTGGCTTTGTCCTTGCCGATGATCCACAAGGTTATTTCAAGGTCATCTTCGTTTTTTTATGGAAAAACTCTTTTTTTGACGTCGTCATTAGAAAGAGCGGAAAATTTTACATCAAACTTGTCTTACGAAAAAATTGTTTTTGCCACCGTGACCTTCTTTAAACCGAAACGTTTTACCTTCAATTACACGATTGGAAGTGCGCCATAACGTAATCATGGTCTGACCATATCGATAACCTTTTTTTTCAGTAATTTGACCTTCATTTTTTACCTTTCCTAGGTCGCAAAAACAATTTTTTCATAAGACATGGTTTGATGTAAAATTTTCAAAAAAAAAAAATCCCATTTAAAAAAAAAAACAAAGGTGACCTTGAAATAACCTTGAAGATTAACCTGAGTAAAAAATATTTTATATGAAAACTTATATACGTGTTTCGATACTCTTTGGACACTCTGTATAAGACCATAACGTTAAATATATGTATAATATTTAAAACCTTGGGATTCACGAAATAAATTTTCGGTTAAAAATACCCATAAATAGTTTAAAATATAAAAAACACCGGTAGAATGAAGACTTTCAAAGATTGAAATTTATATTCCAAAACCTATTATTCTGCGTTATCTCCATTGCGAAGTCCCCTACATATTTACAGTTTGTACGTGTTTTCCGTTATGAAATCCACGAAGTGAAATCTATTGTTTTTTCTTTCAGAAAATGCGTGACTCTATTTTATCTTTGTGTATAAATTTGAATACGTATCTTAGGTACTAACATAACATTTGAAACCTATTGATTAAGAATGTTATATTTTGATTAATGACGGTTGACATAATTTTTACAATAACGTTTATAAAAAATAAAGTATCTTTGTAATCAATTCTAATACTAAAGAAGAAATTTCATATTGAATGTCAAGTCAAAATTCAATCTAAAAGGGAAAGACGAAATGGACGTCAATGCAACAGTTAAAAAATATGTCATTTTGCGACCTTACAGCGTAATAGGTTAAAGAACATCGGAGTGAAAAGTTTATTGGTTTTAATCTATTTTAATCATTGTCGAATTGAAAAAATTTGCGGTATACCCTCTCGTACTAGCCAATAAAATCGAAGTGCCGTGCGTTGTAGCTGAGAGATTATCACGATATAACTCTGAGGTCTCGGATAAGGGCAAAGAAGAGTAGACGCCCGTTTTTTTTTGTCCTATCACTTCCCGTGCACTTTCATTACCCTGGACATGTATTAACCTTTTATCAACCCGTGGCATATTTGGGGTCTCGATACGTCTGCTTTTCTTTCAATTAATTAATAAACAATGACAGTTTGGTTCATGAAAGTTATTACTATCTGATTCGCGTTATCTCTTATCAGGGTTATATTTATACGGATTAACCTTGCCTCTAAACAAAGGGCTATCCCTCGTACCACAATTAACTGAATAGATTTTTGAAACTTATTTTAATTTCTAACGTGACTTAAGATTTTGTTAAAGTTTTAATTTAAAAATTACAGTTTATTGCAGTGAAAGAAAAATTCCTATATTACCCTAGTAGAAAATGACACCAGTTTCTGCCCAATTTTTCTGGCCTCTATTTTAAAAGTTACTGAGTTCATAAAAAAAATGGCCGCAAACTGGTATTAATTTCAATTAGCGTTGAGTAAATATTTATTTAGCAAATATATATTTACTTGAATTAAGAAAATGTTCTTATCGATATATCAAGATAATCTTTTCTTAATTCAAGAAAATACTCACTTGCTACTGTTCAAATAAATATTTGCTTGAAAATAGAAGATTTTCTTTTTTCAGCCTACACGTCAAACGCAACATTTCGTATAAACAATGTCGACATCATTTTCAGCTTCCTAATGTAAGTTACCTACGCTTATGTAACAAATTTTAGCATAAAACCGTACTAATTGACGAAGAACTCGTGGAAACAATTTTCCTAAGTCACCTTTGACTTATTCGCAGGATGTCAATGTCAATTTTCAATTGAATGCACACAAATTTGTTACGCAAACTTGCGAAATAGAATCCTTGCTCTTAACAAATCAGAAGTCGTTTGAAAAATATTATACAAATTTTTTTTTTTTTTTTTTTTATTAAAAAGAAATATGTATATATATTGGAGTAAACCATAATAGTTTATTCCAAACATTATTTACATGTATAT
>JAPYZR010002894.1:0-26865 GCA_030522945.1 Trichopria nigra
AAGCAGTTAGGAATCGGCGGAAATTTGTATACGACCAATCAGGAGAGTTCCGCCCTTTCCGCGTTTCCGCAGATCCGCGTCCATGGGACTCCGCCATTATGCTACATTGCGGAATAAACTTTTTTATGAACAGCTGGTACTGGATATCAACCTATACAAATATTAAATATGAATAGTACATGTATATGTGACAATGTGACACATATCTATCATATGGGACAAGTGGACAACCTTAAACTTCGAAATCAATCTGTTTTCTTTGCAAAATTCATCTATAAAAAGTAAAAAATGTACGCAATAATTGTTATTTATTTGAAAAAATTACTCAAAGTTTAATCTCGTGTTTTGTTTTTAAAGCTAGAATATATATTGTAAGACGTTGGGGTGAAGATGAAGGTTATTTTTTATTACATGTTTCTTCAATTATTTGTGAATATCATATAATCTTTTTTAACACTTGCAAATATTTACATTATATATAAAGTTGATTGGAATTAGAGAGATTATTAGTATAAGAATGCTGGTGATTTAAAACTTTTATTTATATATATTTAAAAAACAATTAATTAAATATTAAGAACATATCTTAAAAGGTGAGATTATAGATCTACAAAATTTCCATCAACATTATATACATTACATAAATAGTGAATGACAGGATATACAAATTTTTAAAACGTTTATAACATATAACAAATGTAATATTTAGAATAACGCAGTAACTATATTTTTTTATTTTTTTTCGTTATTGCACTTTGATGGTTTCTTCTATTTACTTATGCGCAGTTTCTCTTATTATTATTATATATATGTTACATAAATTCAAATTTAAGTACCAAAAGATTATTATTAGAGTCGGTATATTTTATGTATTGAATTGAATAGAATTATAGAAGAACTGAAAAAAAGAATATTTCTCAATTCTCAAAAATTCATAAAATGATCTGATTACTTTTAATTTTATTCCGATTGATGTGTACCGTTATATCTGCATGTCATAATCAAATCATATGTCATAGTTTAGATCGGTATTACTATAATAAAACTGAAGCGAGTAGATACAAAATATTGATTTGAACATATTTTAGAAGCCTTATAATTGATTAGGGTTAATTAATTTTTATAATGGACTTAATTTTTGAATCAGGGTTTCGTCCACACATTTATTTATAAAAATTATAAGAAGGTGACAAGCATATAGATTACACTTTTCTTATTTTTGTTTCAAATTTAAAACTTATATATTTGCATAATTTACTTTAATGTATGCTAAAATAATAAATTTCAACAAATCTTTTGTACTATTTCTATTCTATATTTTTATTCTGTTTTATGAACGTTTTATGTATTTTTCCAAGTTTTTACTTGAAGTTTTCATTATTTCACGTCCTATTGTTATGTTTGTATTTTCAAGGTTGAAATGAACATTAATATTTATACTGTCACATACCAAACATTAAAATGTCACATCTATATGCATGGCAGATATTAACATTACGCAATATTCAAATAACAGTAAAGAAATGAGTTAAAATGTGATAAGATTATTATTGTTTAACGTATGGATCATAAATACTTATAGAATTGACATTACTTTTAAAACTAATTTATTGCATCTGAATGTTATTTTTTCGTATTATAATTTTAATAACATTTACTATTATTCATGTGTATTCTAAATAAATATTGTAACTTTTGTTTCAACCAAAAAGTTGAAGTGTTTATGATATATAATTACTATGATATATAATTAATTAATATGATATATAATTAACGCATATTATTATCATATAATATGCGTTTAGATTAGGTTTGTTTCCTGCATAAATGTTTATATATATGTATACTGCTATACAAATGCACAAATAAGTATTTCCTAACCTAAACTTACCTACCCTAACTTAGCAGGAGTAGTGTATATATATCTCAGATTAGGTTAGATAAAATATTTAACATAATAACCTATATATAAAGATGATCTATTTACGTTCAAAAACAAATGGATACTTCCAAATGCTTCCCCATTGTTCTCAATGCTATTCCTGAAATCCCATTAGTTTTTCATTTACTGCTGACAATAAACAATGAAATGAAAAAAAAATCTGCTAAATGTTCCTAACCTCGAATATTCAAATTAAACAGAAAGTAAATATATTTTCAACTCGAAATTGATATTAGGGCGCTTTGAGGCACTTTTTATGAGTGTAGGTCAAATTTTAGCGAAAGCGGTTAACGAACGAAGGAGAATTCGCAAGAACAAATTTTTGTAGTAGTGGTCATGCAGTTATCATTGTTTCATTCGAACTTTGTTCTTGCGAATTCTCGCTCGTTTCTGAATCAATTTCACTGAAATTTGACCTACACTCAGAAAAAATGTGTAAAAGCGCCCTGAAATAGTAATTCTTTATGAATTCTCCCTGGAAGATATGTTTATTTACACCGTACACACAACATTTATTACAATATATATACAATGATGTATTACACCATACATATTACACCAATATTAAATGTATAAAAATATTATATCATATCACGTACTAAATTATCTTTTTTTTTTGTCAATCTAGGTATTATTCTGGTGATCTCAATTCAACCGGGGAGGAACAGCACCGCCGAAAAAGCGGAAGCAGAATCAAAAAACGTGTCGACAGTCGATACGCTTATGGATCTCGTTAGGAATATGTTCCCGCCAAATTTGGTCGAGGCCTGCATTTCACAGCATCGGACGGTTTTAACAAAGCCTCAAAACCACACTTCCGGTAACACAATTTGCGCTGTACTTCCATAACCTATAAAAGCTTTTGAGGTTAGGGCGCAATGAAAATCTCCCACTTCATACTATTAATAATTAATTGGAAATTGTCAGATTGTTTATCTGAACAGTTTGAATAGATAAAGTTATTAAGATTTGACCCTTTAAATGATTTATTATTTAAATTTGATGACATTTTTGAGGTTATGGTACACTGTCCCATCATTGGAAACTGAACCAATTGAAATGGATTGAGATTTATTAATTTTTAATTATTCTTTCTAATGGAAATTATTATTTCTCATACATATATAACCACACGTCTTGAAAATTATATATTTTTGATATATTATCCATTGTCAAAATTATTTTCTATTTTCGTTTGTTAAGTACATTATTTTCTGCCAATTCGATATTTTTTTAAGTTATTAGAAAAAAATCGATTTTGCTGCATTTTCGTAAATCTTTACTTTTTTTCGCGACAGATGATATCCACACATGGAAGATAAAGCTTTCGACGGAGAGCGGAACAAATATCTTGGGTCTCGTCGTTTTTTCGACGGTGATGGGTATCACTTTGGGTAAAATGGGCGAGCCAGGAAGGCCTTTACTCAAATTCTTCGAAGCACTTTCCGCTGCAATGATGATCATTACAAATTGGGTCATCTGGTAAGAAACTTTCACCGATTTTTCCTCGTCGATAATTCGTTATACATTATTTCATGCAATTTTCATTATTCACAATTTATCAATGTTGCGCTTTAATTAAGTTGCGTTCTTGATGAAAATATATGCATGTTCAGTTACATTAATCCATGTCTTGAACGTTGATCATCAACTTTTATGGATTTACGATTCCGGTTTTATATCCCTCCGCGAGTATTTCGCAGTAAATCATTCATTACGCGTAAATAAATACGCCACTACAGATTATAATACAGTTTTGGAAAATTTATCGGGTCCTTACAAAAGCCGTTGGATTTTGCATCATCCGTCGAAGGGAAATTTCATGATTGAATTAATATTATGCAAATGAGGCGCTTTATAATTTTGCAAGCATGCTATTGACGAACTGCGCTAATGTTACAGCCATTTATATATATATGATTATGTTTACCTGGTTTAACGAATTTGCACATCCAATATTACCGACGTAATAAAAACAACGATTTAATACAATATTAATTGATCCAGGCCATCCTCCAAAATTTTATTGAATTCAATCAGTCGGTAAACGTATCAACTTTGATAGTCCATTACCGTCTGCATTGCATGCTACGAAATTAGAAAATTCGCGTTTCATACCGTTGATATTCTGAAATTTGAACCAAACATCGTGAAAAATCGTATCCCCCTATATTGTTGCTACTAAATATATTATTATATTAAAGTATTAAAATATATAGCCGGTGCAAACTTAAAAGGATACTCTACAGTCGGAAGAAAATTACGACGCGTCATCAGCGCCATTTGTTTGACGGCAGATTTGTAAAATATTTCTACGGATAGATATGGTCATGTATATGTGATTGAATGGTGAACTTTGGATTGATCGTTCCTCAATGATCATTGAGTTGACAGCATCCTCACTCACCCAGTGTATCTGTACTGCTATCCTAATCATACGCTCACTAATTATAAACCCGTGTCACTTTCATAAATCGATGTAGCGAAGGGACTTGGAAATGACAATTATACGTTCTTATTGTTTTTACAAAAAGCCTAATTTTTGTTGTTGTTTGAAATCGTCGCAGGTTGTCGCCGATTGGTGTTCTGTTCCTCGTGACTTCGAAGATCGTGGCCATGGATTCCCTCGATATCATCGTCAATCAGCTCGGAAAGTACTTCTTAACCGTGCTGTTCGGTCTGTGCATCCACGGCTTCGTCATTCTGCCATTAATCTACTTCCTGTTCACGAAGAGGAATCCGTTCACGTACATCTCGAATATGGCCCAGGCGATGGCGACGGCGTTCGGTACATCGTCCAGCTCGGCCACGTTGCCGATTGCTATTAGCTGCCTCGAGGAGAGGAACGGGGTCGATCCTCGAGTCACACGATTCGTGATGCCTATTGGTGCTACCATTAATATGGATGGCACGGCGCTCTACGAGGCGGTAGCGGCCATTTTCATCGCTCAAGTCCGAAACATCCCTCTGTCTTTCGGAAAGCTGATCGCTGTGAGGTAAGATACACTTTGTTCTCTGGTTAATTTATCATTTATCTGTATGATTTATCATTTATTCATGAAGCGAAGACATATCGTTGGAATTTTTTTGGAGATTAATAGAGTTTTTTTTTTGTTAAATCATCTATGGAGGAAATTTAAATGTCAATTGTATTGTTATATCGTCAATAGATAATGTAATTATGATCAACCCCATTTGTGTCTCTTCTTATTAATACTTTGTTACTTTAAAATATTGCTTTGAAAATAAATGTGACAGCAACTACAATCAGTCCGTAACTTTTTAAACCTGATGGCTGCACACCGATTTGAAAGACGTGTTTAATGCTATAATCAGAGTAATCTTGAATCTGTGCGCGTCGTTAGAAAATCGTTCATGGAATGCATAATTTTTTATACTTCGTTTCAGAATTACTTAGGTATGAATTCATGTGGTACATACTGCGCTAATCTATGATACTAATCGTAGTAGTAGTAGTAGTAGTAGTAGTAGTTGTAGTAGTAGTAGTAAGTACTGGCAAGACACATAAATAAGTGGAATATGCGCGTATGATGATTTAATATTTCTGTACTTGTACGCTCTTTCTACATTGTTTTTCCAATTACGCCAACTTTGGTAGCTTTAACATTATTTTTTTACTTCGACTTTTTTTTCAATTTTGACATGAAACGAAGAATTATTTCCAAAGTATTTTTTGATGCTCAAAAGTATATGGTGCTCTCAGAATGTTCGTATCGCGTCGCATTTTTTAGAAAAGTGAGGTTAAGTTTGTTAACATTTGCGCGCTTTTTATCATATTTCGAGCTTTCATGGCAAAAAATGTCATCTATAGTTTCATTACTACTGTGTCAAACAACCATCTCTTTTGTTATAGCATTGACATTTATTTTGATCTTGATCTTGATCGTAATATATCATAGTCACTTAACTCGAAGATACGTTGTAATGTCGATAAAAATAATTATATATATCGCTAATAGAACTTAGAGTTATTTAGATTTGAGATACAAATACGAAAGGGGATATATAAATTGAATGAAACCAAAATTCAAACAAGTCAACTTGTACAAAAAATTGAATGAAATTTCACGCCTTTGTTCAGCCGCCATTTTGAATTTAGAAAAAAATCAATTAGGAATCAGATGTTACAATCGCGACGAATAAAATCCATGCACCGACTCGCGCCTATTTTCTTGTAAATTTCTCAATTCCAACATCGGGGACCCGACACTTTTTAATGGCATCGAACTAATGTCCGCAAATCATCGAATATGAAGATATGTTAATAAAAACATTTGATGATAATAAAACTTTTTAAAGAAAAATCGATATGAAAAACGCAAACAAAAAATTATAAAATAGAAACGTAAATTGATGGTGCAGATAATGAAATACTTCAAAAAGAATGCTGTGCTTGTCAAAACAAAAATCGAAATGGAAAAATCGTTTTCAAAAGCAAAATCAGTGTCGGTCAAATTCTTTGAATTTTTGTTAGACTTTATTTGTAAAAATTTGCTATTATTCTTTTGAAGTGCCAGGAAATTTGTATTACTCTTTCGCAACACTAACTTTGACCTACTTTTGTCAGCGTTGGAAGGTTTTTTACCATCTTTTCACATTATCTACAAAGTTTAATTTACTTTTGTTTTTACTAATTTTGTCCAATTTCGTCTGATATTATCAGTAAAATCAGATAGGAAAAAAATCGTATTTCCATTAATTTTTGTCAATATTTGACTTTCCTTTTCTATTTTATCTATGATTACACACTTTAATCTTAAACGGTTTATATCGTTCGTGATTTGTTTTACTTTGGCGAGTATATTTTCATTTTTTTTTTTTTTTTTTTTTTCTTTTTTTTTTTTTTTTCGTTTTTTTTTTTTCGTTTTTTTTTTTTCTTTGGCTAGTATTTTTTCTTTTTTTTTTTTTTTTTTTTTTTGTTACTAGGTATCGTCATTACTTATTTTTTTTATCATTGTAGAGATTATATCTTTGGCCGAATCGTGTCTGTTTATCATATAGTTTCGTGTACTTTTATCATATTTGATTTGTAATTATCTAATTAAATCGTCGATTGTCGTTTATCTCAGTTGAATTTGGCGTCTTTGATTTAAGCAAGCACGTGGTATATGTAATTTCAGTTCATTTTGTATAACAATTAGGAAGTTTTTGCGAATATCAATATTTTTCATTGAATTTGTTGTTGTCATATCCAAAAATGGTCGAGCATTATATTTTTCATTTTCTACCGTGTTGAAAGGATTTTTTGCCATTTTGTGCTTGCCCTCATTACTTGCTCGTCACGTGAGGTATGACGTTGATAAATACGACCAATGAGAAATAAACATTAACAACGTTAGCCGATTTGTGAGCCTTTTATATAAGAATGATATCATTTGTCACTAAACCATTCGTCGTTGTTGTGAACAAAATTAATAAAAATTCTGGCATTGACCAACAAGTTAAACGTTAAATAAACCGAACTTAAAAGTTATAAATGTCAATATACAATATATATACCAGCACCCATCATTAGCGTTAATCACGGATATTAGCGTGAAAAAAAAGATACGTTGTGATTTTCACACAGCGAACATTTTTAAGCTTCAGTATCAATAATTGAGAAGTTTTTTACGTAAATATCCGTAATTAAAACGCAATCCGTAATTTTCACGGTCGACGCGATACTCATGAATCATTCAGTTATAAACTGCTCCTATATATGCAGACGATGACATAAAGTTTTATCGATATTTTACTTCCGTTATATAATGGAATATTTTAATTTGACAGTAAATGCAGATGTTTCGCAAGTGCCAATGACGACGAAGCGCAAACTCCAAGTTTCAGTATCTCGTACCTACATAACTTTTAGTCGAATACATTCATTGCTTTTAGCACTTTAGCACAAACAGACAAACTTATTTCAATTACTTTTTCATGTTCGTTTACGCGAATGTCTATGTAAACACCGCTTTTTTTATTTTCATATAATCGAACACGACAACTGAATTCCAGAAACGATGGTGTTATTATTTTGAAAATCGGAACGCGCGGTAATGAACCAAGATCGAGGTGACATAACTGTACTCTTTATATCTCCTTGATCTCTGTTCATCCCCACACGCGTTCTGGATTTTTAAATAACGAAACAAGGATCCTTCGTAAAATCACATGTATATATGATATAAGATACACATTCTGCGGATCTGTGCGGTTATGTGTAATAACAACACAATAGCACAACTAGGTCGAGTTAAAGGCATTATCAGCGTTATCATATTTTCAGCATCACAGCGACTGCAGCGAGTATCGGAGCGGCCGGAATTCCCCAGGCTGGGCTGGTGACGATGGTCATGGTGCTGGACACTGTTGGTCTTCCCGCAAATGACGTAACTTTAATTCTTGCGGTCGACTGGTTGCTGTAAGTACACTTTTTTATGATCCCTTTTGAAGTATCGTTAGATCAAAGTTGTTTAAAATATTCCGTATAGTAAAGATTTATCGGTATAAAATGTTCATGGAGTGGACAAAGTCTTATTCAAAATGTCAATGGAGTTCCCAGTAAGAAGCAATTCTGGACATCTCGACCAAGCCAAAGTTAGAATTAGGGAAAAATGCCCACCATTACCGGATTTCGCCCGTAAATTAACATCAACTTTATTCACCACTCACATTCATATGACTTTCTCGAGAAAATTTATCAGGATTATTTTACGATGGCGATGGAAGATTTTCCTATTTCAATGCATGGATAAGCTTATTCTTCCGCACTATCGTCAGAAATCCCGCTAAATTGGCATCAGTATATATCCTCAAAATAATTTCGTCATCAATAAACAAACACGTCTATGTGCGTAAATATACGCGGTGTCAGATATAATCAGCCACTAACGTTTGTATGATTAATCTCCCGAATCACCTATCTGCCAGATTTCGATTGTATACGCCACTTGATATAGCTGATTAGAGGAAAAGGAAAAATGTCATTTATTTGAGTTTCGCCTCCTTTCGTGCTTGCAATTCTGTACATGTATTCGTATTTGGACAAGCACCAATTTACACGTTAAACTTGAATTTAACGCAGTACAAATCAATTGTGTACGAATATAGATTTCCCAAAATAATGTCACTCGAGACACGGCAGTATCGGTTAGTAGTATAATGCCAAAGGCTGTCTGGCGCAACACGAGTATAAGCCATGGATTTTGTAAAATTGAGGATTTTTCGGGAAATTCATAAACAATGTTCTAATAAAACCATTAAGGAGTATTTTATTTTATTTTTGTCGCGTAACAAAACCTCAAAAATCATGTCTGATAATCCTGACTAGTGAAAAGGAAGTGTCGAAAAAGCTATTTGTTTTATACACTTTACCCTGTTATACTTCAAGTCTAAGTCGTTAAGACCGTATCTGTGTAAATTCCCTATCAAGTGCAAAAAGAATACTTTTAAATTCCTCTTACGTATACATTAATAATTGTTGAGAGAATTACAAAATAAAGTGGATTGGAGTATAAAGAGGATCATTTCAAGAAAGCAAACATTCGGTGATTTTCATCTTGACAGACATAACCTCAAAACACAACCGCTTCGAAGGGTCATTTTTGTTATCCCTTTTTCGTCACGTTATTATGATGGATTAGGTATTTATCGGCGAGAGGGTCACGGAGTCGTTGATTTATTGACCGTATCGCCTTTCAGTTTCGGGCTTTTTGTCCGTGACTCGGTTGGATAATAGCGACTGCTCTCCCTCTTACAGCTAATCGGGAAATGTTAAGCCTAGACTTGATCTAATCCTAGTTGACCTTCTTAGTGCTTATTCATTCAGGCTAATTAGAAGCTACTGTTATTTACCACCCAAGGACCACTTTGTCTTTTCCAAATTACAGCAAATTAGAATTTATTTACGGGATAGTAACGATTGTATTTTGGTTAGATAAAATGGATAAAATCACAACAGCATTACGCTTTGACAACAACAACGTGGTTTTGTTAGTTGTTAAATATCTGTCGAATGGAATCCATTTCTATAACGAGAGCGAAACAGAACCTCGCGGCACCTAGCGGTGGCAAAGCTAACTTTTGATATGCATTTGATACAATAGTTGAAATCGCAAGTCGTACAATTAAACCTGCGGTATGAGGGAGAAGTTATGAAAATGTCTATTTTCAATTTTGAAATGATTTACTCGTTGTTTATGCAATACATAGGAATAATTTCAGATGACTACAATTCTTTCAATTTGCAGAATTGATGAAACTTTATAAAATAGATGACCAACTATTCAATCATTAAAGGTTATTAACTTAACCCTTAGTTTTATTTTCAAATACGATTGAAAGTATTATCATAAAATAAACATCGAGATTTAGAGTCGTATTATATACTTGTATTTTTGAAAATCCTATTGTTCTGACAATTTAGTCTTCAAATAGCCGTATTCGAATAACCTATGAGATTAATACTTCAGGCCATTAAGCCATTCAACGAATTTGCAGATGCATTAGGGGCGCCGAAAATTTAATGCATCTTCTATATGTACTTAACATTCAAAACGCTTCCTCCATTTACATCTTCATTACAAATCGCGTACTCGACTCGAACTAAAGAGGAAACTATAAAAGCGCACGAATCGTTAATTAAGGGATTTTATTTTTCAATTTCAAAATGGCCGCTCTAATATAACCCATCGAAGCATCAAAGGACGACTTCTTTATTATTCTTTTTCTGTTTCTTTTTTTTCTTGTTTATTTGATTTGATTTGAATAATTAACACGATAGTGACAAAATTTTAATTCCCGAATATTTAAATAACATCGGAGTTGTTGTAACCTATCGTATCTTTACGTTTCTTTTCCTCCAGTTTGTCCCTGTTGACAAAATTTTTACATTTTTAAAGTTCAAGTTGTTTGAAGTATTGATTCGGTGTACTTTAGGTCCTCGATAGTTGTTTTCGTTTTCAAATGTTATTTTTGCCTTCTAAAAAGACGCGCTCACAAAAACCTATAAATATTCCACCGATGTATATACTTTATCACAGTTTTCACGCGGAATCTGATAAACTATGTTGCTCACTTTTTCAATATGTGTGATTTATCATTTAATGGGCTGATAACTACTGATGTAGTTCTGATTTTTTTTCTATTATCAGATATGCAGATAATTGATATATATGTTATTGATATTGTATTAATTATTTGATGTTTCCTGTTTTTATTCATGTCATTATAAATCTGACGAATTCGTCTCTTAATTCAGTTCAATATTAAATCAGGATGATCATACTTTTGAAGGATCTTCTTAATAAGACCCAGATTCTTTCCCCTACAATTTATTTCTGCGAGTTTTACAGCATGCTCCATACAAGTTCTACTGAAACACCCGCAGTCTTATAATCAATGGGATGTTCAGGGGGTTAATTCTCGAAATCGGTGATATAAGTATCGCATGCGATATCAATAGATATAGATATACAAACGTACGTAATTTCTAGTGATTTTTAGAAAACCCCCTGATGTGAAATGTTGATATCTTCCTAACCACGTTTTTTCCTTGTAATATCAATCAGTGTCATGAAAACCATTCTCTTTCCGGGTTATAAGTACACCTAGAAAACTTTTTGTTAAGGTATTAAATGTGACGTCTATTTTATATTAAGGAATATAGGTTAGGACGTCATCCACATAACTTAAGTAAAATCCTTATTCAAACTGAGATTTTCTAATTACAAAAGTTTCTGTGTACTCCAAAACCTATTGTAGGTGACAATGGTGATCACGTAGGAATTTTAATTCATCATATTTTACGAATAGTAACTATTATGGGAACAGTGATGATAAATAATTGCTTTGGTTCATATTCCACAAACAAATACAGACCGTCGAAACGAACCGTTCAACGTAACCTTACATTTACAAAATCTTCCCGCAAATAAAATTGAATTAAAGACAAAGAAAAGCGTTTAGTTGTGTATAAATTTGTAAACAAATAGCAGGATCAAGGAACTTTAAGAACGCGCATCAAAATTACAGACGACAGGCAAGAGCTTATCCCTTTAAGAGACTCGGAATGGGATCGTCGTTATCATTTTCTCCGCAGTATCCTCCCGAAATTTGGGCCGCTCCCTTTTAGGAAAGTCTACCGGGACTTTAGCCGGAGTCGGTATCGTCCATTATATATTAATGATAAGGCACTAATTTCGCACGTAACGCAATTACATAATCTCTTCGATTATACAAATGACCATTATTGCACGATTGTCTTCCGCTACTAAATTATCCAAATGTCATCAAGTATGCAAACATGTTTTCAGCATTTTTTTTAATATCTATCCGATAAAAAATGGCTGCAGTCTCTGTTTTTATTAAAAATTATATTATAAGAAATGTAATATTGTAACTTTGACAATTTAATTTTGGCATACTGTGATATTGGAACATTTGTATTTTTCATCGTGCAACAAGTAAAGAACTCTTATAGATTTAAAGATGCGCTTCCCTACATCTCTGTCTGCACCGTGGAAATGCGGAGAGAATTGGGATATAGTTGGATCGGGAGCCATTATTGATTTGTCACCTCCATGTAGCATATATACATAGAGTATAAAGAGCAGTCGTCGCTCCTCCGCCAGGCATGTAAATGTCAGGGATCTCAATCATAAACTATTATATCGACTTCCATCAGATTTTTTTTTTTTTTCAAATAAATAAATGCATAAAATATCTCAATTTTTCAATCGTCGTTACAACAGTGTTTTAGCGATTTTCGCAGCACTTTTGGTACACTTTTTAAGAGTTTCCATTTACATTTATCGAATCTGAGTGAATGATAACCTCAGAACTGTCTTCTTTCGCTTCGACATAACCTTCAAATCAGTTTCTCATCAGCGGCTATACACGTTGATGTCAGTTTTTTTTTTATGTTTAATACAGACTGTAATGAAATTGCAAAATCTCGAAAGCGCTTCAACGTTATTCAAAAAATATTTTGTCATATTCGATTAAGATGTATATTCATGTAGAGTTCAGCTAGAGCGACAAAAATCGAATCGAGCGTCACATGTAAATGCAGCTTACTTATATTCATTGATTCTATTTTGATATATACGCATATATCGAATATATATATTAATTGATTGATTGATTGATGGCATTCCAATAATCTAATAATCCATTATAATTTAATGACAATTGAATTTCTTCCAGGGATCGATGCCGGACAACCGTGAACGTCGTCGGGGATTCCCTAGGCGCCGGAATAGTAAATTATTTAAGTAGAAACGAATTGGTAGCCCTGCCGCACCATACGCAAATTCAAAATGGCGACAACAGGGAGAACCACACGACGTCGATATGAACCGGGGATTACGACGAATCGCAATGTCACCGTGTCTAGAAAAATGACGGGCGAATCGTCGATTCGTCCGCTATATGAAAAAATCGTGTCCCCTATAGTCAATGGGGCGCAACTTATCGCAAGTAATAGGGGGCAAATACGAATATAGAGAGAAGAAAAATGGCGCCAGTATATCAAAATCCGACCGAGCGCGAGTTCGCCGACGAGTGTTCCCGCTGGCTTCTTTTTCTGCGATTATGCGACGTTGAACGATATGAAATTTTTGACGAACTAATAACAAGCAAGAAATCAGAAAAACGATCGGTTCCCCCGATTATACGCGAGGAGATGTCTTGTTTTTTTAGCCTGTAGCCGTAAATAAGACATTAACAAATTGTCGGGGAAAAATCGCGAGCGATTTTCTACACGTATGCTGTTACACACGATTAACGTAACGACGAGAAACAAAAAAAAAAACAAAAAAAATTTAACATTCTACCTAATGCGCAGTGAGATTCGTCAATTCGAAGAACGTCTTGTTACTCATTCCTGAATTTTCGCCAAAAACGAATCGCATTTCGTTTATTTATTATTATATGTATGCACCTATTCTTTGTTAGCGACTAAAAATCACTAAACTATAGGGGAATGTTCGTGACGTCGAGTATGTACTTGCCAAACATTTACTCAGTGTACACAAACATTTACGTGGTAAAAGTTTTTCACTCATTTTACACTAACGAGAGCGTAAAATCTTGTAAATATTTGGATATCCGAGGAAGTGTTTGGTCCTACCGCTCGCGCAAATATTTATTAATCTAGCGACTTCTTTCTTCCGCACTCTTTAGGCATTGTCAGCATTACTAGGGAATATACGAAGTATAAATATAATTGTGTAAATTATATAATATGTAAAATAATTCATGATATCAGGCATATCATCGTAGTACCATATCAATTCTAGTTTCTGTCGGGTATTTATAACGCTCGCGGCGTTTCGCGCGCTATAAACGTGGATTTATGGAGTTTATACACTTTATGTACATTATTTGCGCACACCTACCACCTACAGAGGACAAATTTTTGCATTGACATGTCTCACTTAATCTCACACGGAGAAAAGAATTCACCTCCGGCATTCGCAGTCGCGATTCGAGTCGCTCATTTGATTTAGAAGTATTTTTAAGGAATCGTTTCCATAATGCCTGTTTTCCAAAAAAAAAATCTGACAATAAGATGAATCTATACCTAACCTAACATACGCGTAAGGATAAAAAAGTACTAATTGTAAAGACTTGCTGATTTGATAAAATTATACTTTTATAGACGATACTTTTTCTTTTAAAATTGTAAGAATATCTTGATCGAGAAATGTACGATATACGAAATGGCTAATTTTATCGGATGAAAAATATGAATAATTTCTATATATATTCGTGAGAAATGAAGGATCACAATGTTAAAAGCGAATTGCGAATTAATGTCCTAGTACTTCTTTGCGAAGCAGGTGTTTTGCAATTGAACCCGTAGGAAAGGCATTTGTGTAAATCAACGATTGTTTCCGCCTACGATTTATATTATTTGACGAAGGCGTAGCCATTTATATAGAAGTAACGTTTTATCGGTAATCTTGCCAAATATTGCATAATATTAAAGTATCAAATAGCGATTTAAAAAAGTAAGAGCTAAGCGTAAAATCAGTGTTCTGATTCGAGTCGATCTGTGCCATAATCAGTCTTCGATAGCAGAACTTAAAGTAAACATAACCTGCAAATTTTCAGAAATTCGAGCGCCGCGGCTTGGATATGCGAAGTTTTCGTACAATATATGCAACATTAATTTCGAGGACGCGCTGTAAAGTGATAAAACGGACCCCAACGAGGGTTTTACGTGACGCAAATTCTCCCGAGAGACCTATATAAGAACAACCCGAGGATGTCCCGAAATTGGTACCAAAATTTTCGGGTTTCGCGTCACTTTGAAAGTATGTACCACCTTAATTCGAAACCGCTAAGTGTTCTAGAACGTACCGTGTACAAATGTGTTTCATTTTTTAGACGTGTACGGAGGCGTACACGTTCAGCGTATTACATTGCGATCGAGTATGTACTGTAAACTGCGAAGTAATTGTTAGAAAGTTTAGCGCTTCGAGAATATATGATAAAAAGATGAAAGTAACGTATAATGGGTATAATATACTGATGCATTAGCGAATATGAACGAGATTTTAAGGTTATGTTTCAACTTTATAACTGTCAGTCTGATCAAGTGTCAGCAAGAGTGCTAACTTAACCTCAAAATTTTACAATACATGTAGCATCGGTGTATCGCCAAATTTTTCGTTTACCGTAAAATTCTTTACAACTCACGTCGACGAATTTATCATCATGTAAGACATTACATGTATGTAATATTACGAAATGACAATATACTAGGATATGATATTTGTGCCCTGTCCGAAATTTTAGGTTATACGTCCAAATGACCGACTAATCAGTTCTGCAATACAATAAATGCTTTACTTTATAACTTGCACCAAGATTAGTTCATGACATACACGGCCTGCAGAGGTGAACAATAAAAAGAAAAGATATTGTCATCGACAAAATCCAATATGTAATCGATATTTCGGAATTCGTATTATTGTACAAATAAGGCAAAAGTAAGCAAACCTGTTGCGCAAAGAATCGGTCAGTTACTATTTATCTGTGAAATGAAAAAAATTTACCGTTATATAGAGCATATCGTCGAAATATTTTAGAAATAAGTATTGTACATTTTAATTCATTGAATCGCCTTGTACGAAGCCTTGTGGAAAATTACTACGAGTGACTGCTGCATCTCTGTTAATACAACTATAGCAGTAATATAGTTTGTAAATTAGGACTACAACTGTCACACCGAACATAGTACATTGTATTATGATAATTTCTAAAATAATATCAAGTTACATTATTAATATACGTAAAACTAGTTTTACAGTTATATATTCTTTTAATATCGCTTATTACTAGCAACGTTATTGATGAATGACGGTACGTGATTCATATTAGTTGGTGTAGTAGAGATTGACTACATTGCGAAACTGGTAGTATTTTTCGACAGGGTGAGGTAACCAGGGTCAATATGAATCCCGACAATAGAAAGTTGAGCACAAAGTACCTGCCATTTTGGGTGCATGATGTTCGCATTGGCTACAAATTTTGATGACCAAAACCGTGTTGTGCATGCTATGTAATAACTATTATATATGTACATAGATATTATACAACAAAATCATATATAGAATAACCGTACGACGTGTTGTCCTGTTTTCTTATCTGTCTTTCATGTTATCCACTCGCTGTGGTCGTTGTTGATGCTTTTATATCGAGCTTGCGCTATACTTAACGAAACGTTGACTCGTTTCTCACATGCGAATTATACTGGCTTTTAATTGCAGCGTACACTTTTAATACTTTCGATTTAACGATGGACACACATTTCCCAGCAATGACAATAATGTAAACTGATAATATTTACTTGTGGATGTTGTCATATCTGATTTATTATGACAGTTCAGATGCACATATCGATACTAGGAACAAAAAGGAGATCGTAAAATTTTTATTTGGACTGCGTTGGTTTTAGTATCTATACCATATTCACAAGAGACATTTTTCTAGTATAACCGAAAGTTTAATTTGTGTATACAATGTGATACTCAAGTTGAAGAATTCAAGTTCAGGGCACTTTACGGTATCCCTGATATTTAAGGAGTTATCAAATAAAATTAGGTACAAGGAATATTTGTCACTTAAAAGTGATGAAAAACATCGTTAATAATCCACAATGGAAAATTCATTTTTAAGAAGCATACAAAATATTATAACGAATTTTTCAAAATAAGAAGTTTCTGACACTTTTGGTATGAAATCCCGTTCTCATAATAGTAAAAGTTAATGATTCCCACAGGTGCGAATTATAACCACGTAGACGAAAGTAAAGCGATAATTGAATGTAACAAGGGATTGCCAAAACAAAAAAGAATACGAGGAAGTGGGCGGAAAAATGTTACAATCCTCCCTACGAATAAATAAACCGGCGATACAATGCTCCATTTCCGCCTTTAGACGGAGAAAGTGGAAAATGCCCGTTTTCTTTCTTGGGATATACGTAACGATTACATGAAAATAAACTGTAACTATATGCACTGCAGATAAATATCTAATTTGTAAAATCAAATATAATGTCGAATAAATTTTGAGATTAGTATACGCATTCAATAATTCCGAAGGTATCGTCTTTTCGTTTTTTGCACATAGTTTCTCTTAAAGTGACACAAAGTTCCATTTTACTATAAAGACAAAATTTCAGTTAAATCGATTAAGAACCGAATGAGAAAGACAATAATTTTCATATAAAATGTTGATAGTACGAGTAATATTAAAAAATTTGCTAATACCTATTCTGATATTACCAATGCAAATATTGTAGACACTGCAATGATATAAATGGCAATAAATTCTCAACATGAAATGTATGCAGCCATATTGTTTAAACGTAACATCAACTACAAAATTTTAATCATATAGAGGTACTATTAGCAATAACGAAAACTCTTTCAGTAGTCATATAAGTAAGAAAATGTATATTGTATTGTTCCTGATGTATAACAATCGTATTATCCACCTTAATTGACATCAGTATGAACATAATGTTTGAACTTTATTACTTTCTTGACATAATATTATCGCAACAAAAAATAACATCACTGTTGGAACTACAAAATATTGGTGATAGTTTGTAGTCAAGTGTTGTAGTTAATCATACTGAATTTATTGACAGCAATTTTCATAAAAACAAATATAAAATCCAGTTTTTAATTAGGCTTTTATCATAATGGCCTACATGAGATGCTTAGTGTCATTCAATTTGAGAAACATTACCTCATTTTTATTATCAATCTAAAATATTAGAAGCAAATAGGGAATAAGTTACATTTGTTACAAATTAAGGATATTTCAGTAATAATGCCATTACTGTCACTGCAGTACGTATAACGCAGCTTTGAATCTACTATAGATCGAGTGAGGGAATGTCTTGCATTAAAATTCACATTCGTCAAAGAAATTCAACTGTTATAATTTACTAAGTTATAATGGCTTTCAAAATTATCGCAATTTTAGGAATTATATATAAGTTGCGATTGCTAATACCACTCTTGACATTACATGTACTGAAGCATAAAAACTACATATCAAGTATTGATTCAACAAAGTTATCTTCCTATTATTATTAGAAAATATCAGTACAATATTGTGTCAAGTGTCAAGTAATTACTTTTGTACCATGAATAAAAGACGATGGACATCGATGTACGGGGTGGGTTCCATCAAGACAATTTAAATCTGAATCTATTTTGTATAGTTATTCAGATGTATCTTTTCAACAGAAACATTACGATACTCTCGTTACTAATGAAGCCATGAAGTTTAAAAATTATACACGCCAAATGACATTATGAAATAAATTATATATTACGAATAATAATAAAATCTGTTCTGGTGTACATCTGCCAATACAGAATTTATATAGAAAGTTTATGAAAATATGTTAATACTTGAAAAACACTGTATTATATTTAATGAAAGCATTCTGCATTGATGCGATTACAATAACAATAATTTAACAAATTAACAGTTTTATATAAGTTTTAAGAGTGCCAGCAACTTAACTACAAGTTGGATCTTTTAATTACTCTTTGAAAGGTTTGCTATTCAATAGTAGATTAATATTCTTTCATTTTTCAAAGCTATAAATTGATTTTATTGAACAAAATATTGCTTTTTCTTTGCAATCAAAGAATTCTTGAAAATATTACATTGTATTAATGTTGAATGCATTCTAGTATTTACGTCTATTTCACAGTCATATCACTTTACAAAAATAAAAAACACTTTCATTAAGGGATAATCAATATTTCAATAATCACAATTCCATTGAAGGGAATATTAATCTTTCAATTTGTGTTCCAAATTTTTCTTGAGATATTATTTAAACACATTAAAAGGAAGAATACAACTTTTAATCAAATTGGCATAAGCTTTCGAAAGATTAATGGGTAGGTAAATTGCTCTTCATTTTACTGTTTCCCGTTATTTTCCATCAGAACTATGGAAACTACAAGAGAGTGTAGTCGTTGAAATTTCTATTTTGTACAGTTGTTTATTTTTGTATTCCCGAAGAAGGCGTACTCTAGAACGTGAGTAATATATGGAAGGACTCCGAAAATTAAGAGCACAGATTATCAACTGACTTTAAAAATGTAATTGTTTGAAATGAAAATGATGGAATTTACTGACTATTTAAATGTTACGAAAGTATAGAAACGAAAGTAAAATGAAAGTATATTACACAGTTATACTAAATGAATGTTATCTAACGAATAATATTTTACAAATGACTCGTTCGATGCAATATGTAAAGTTGCAAAGAGGAACAAATTCTATGTATTAGTCCATGTTATGGCATAGGTTAGAACAATTAACTGGTGACAATACTAAGCCTATTGATAAAACTGCGTTTCGCTGAATGACAGAAAATGCGTTTAACATGCATAACCTAGATGTATGATGTTTACCCTAATTCAATAAACGATTAACACAGTGCTACGGATATCATTATTTCTCATTTACTTGAAGTTAGTAATTCACTTGGAGTATTGCATTATGTATTCAGTATTTTCATAATAACATGAAAAGCCTAGTACATGAAAACATGTTTTTTATTATTATGTTCTTAATTATATATACACTTCGAGCTTCTCATTTATTGTACACTATTTTATCTACTAATAATAAAGTTATAAAATAAGAATAAATATTTAAATAATTATACCGCACATTATGAAAACATAGAATTGTGAAGCGTTTCTATATCTTTAACTCGTTCTACTGCCCTTTTTTTTTCCTTTTTATAATCTTCGTAATCTTCATCATCTGTCGGCAATTCATATCTACAAAGCGGACATGAATTTGTCTGGAATTTAAAATTTAAGATATTACAATATGTAAATTATATAACTAAATATTATGTAAACAATAAGATCAACTAAATACAACATACCTTTTCTAACCAAGGAATGATACACTCTTTATGAAAGGAATGACTACAAGGCAAGGTCTTTACAACGGCGCCAATATTAAATTCCAGAATACACACTGGACATTGTTTTTTCTTTTCTTTTATTTCAGTATCCTTCAACTCTGAAACTGCTTCCTTTGAAGCAGGTGGTGGAAGTTTTTCACGATCATCTAACAATTCCCAAGCACCAAAATCGCGAAAAAATCGAGCCAATTGTAAATATTGAATGGGAGTTTCACCATCACCTAATGGTGTCCATCCCATTTCTTGGAAGTAATCAGACATTCTAGTAAAATAACAAGTTTATTAAATAATTTTATTATATTTATGCGTGTATAAAACAAAAAATTTATACGAATTTAATTGTATGTATTTTGAGGTTACACGAACCTGAATAATGTTGTTGCCTTTGTAGTTTTTATTACAGTATTTGTGCTTGATAATATTGCTGATTATTATGAAGCAAAATGTCAAATCTGTCAAACCTTCAAGTCATTGCTCTTTTAGCACGGGCATGAAGTATAATTACTTTTCATGAGCACGGACATCATATACAGGTAAAGCAAAAGCAAAAGTTGTTCAGGTTCGTCAGGTTGGTATAAGGTAGACTTCATAATTAAATGTCGACCAGCCCGATGTCGAACGAGATGTCGATACTCGATTTCCAATTTCGATAAAAGAGAGAGAAAGAGAGTACCGGGGTCCGGGGTACATTCTATCTCACTTTAGCACGTTCGGGATTGGTCGAAAGTATGAGTTTACATCGTTTTCGCGCTGATTGGCTTATCCATGGGATGGGGTAGTTGTCATATCATGATTTAAAATACGTATGCGTCGTATGCGTATATGACATAGAAATTCTAATAAAAACAACTTTTTTTATTTAATATAATTACAATAAAATGCCGAAAAAGTGTTGTGTACCGAATTGTAAAGTCCAAAGTGATGACGTGAAGGGTCGAGATCTAAATTTTTTCACGTAAGTAGTAAAACTTTTAGTCTGATAATCACTTTTGTAAGTTTATGTTTTTTAATGTCTATTATTTTTATAGTCTTATTTATTTTAATTTTTACAGAATTCCTGCAGATGAATTCCTGCGTCCGACTCGACCTTCGAGCATATACCTTCAGTAGGTATATATCGAAGGCACGGCCAATTGAAAAAACAACCAATTGACAAAAGGTCAAAAACAAGCCTATTGTGAGTGAACCGAGTGAACCGAGTTACTCAACATAATATATATATATATTTATGCATAATTGCATATATACAATATGTATATGTATGGTATGCAATAATTAAAAAGAAACGACACATAATATCAATTCCTCATGAAAAATTCTTTATATGTACATATACATTTAAAAAAATATCATTAAATGTATCTATACAACCTAAATTACTATATCTGTCATAAATTAAGTCATATATATATATATATATACATATAAGAAAAATTGTATACACATTTTCTACAACTTTGCAAAACGACTACACAAAGTACAAAAATTCATTGTTGGTTTTGATTGTACATAAAAAAATAGTCACACTCTATCTATTGAAACAAAATATATTAATAAGTAAATTAAAAAATTTTCACACGTAAATGTAATTTTGACACATATATTCCACCGATTAATACGAGGCATATTAGAATTCCCCACCTTAAGTTACCCTTTGAGGTTTTAGGGCCAATGTACAAAGGATTTGAAATTGCGTTATCAACGTTTATCTGAAAATTACAAGAAATTCAAATAATAAAGTCTTAAAAATTGTACGCTTAAATATAAAAATAATAAAAATGTTTACAAAGTAATATTTAAAATTAATTTACGTTTATCAGGTTGTTTTACAATTAAATTAATAATCAATTGATGATAAGGTAACTTACCTTTTTAGCTACTCTTTTCAGATTTGCAAGTTCATTTTTAAGTTTAAGCATGTTCTGCCGTGTGTTATTTAATTCTTCGGAATATTCTTTTTCAGTTTCTTCAGAAAGTATAAAGTTAGAATACTTTTCTTTCAATGCCAGGCAATTTCTAACATGATGAAAACCCGAATTCATGACATCAACGTGTTTGGAAATTAGTCCTAAAGCTTTTATCGTGTCAAAGATCCTTAAAGAAAAAGGTAATATTTATTGATACTGATTTACTTTAGTTATTTTATTATTTATATTTAATCTTACGTGTAAGGTTTCTTTGAATCGTTAAACATTCCCAAACTATTGACAGACCACTTTTTGCTATGGAACTTGAAAAGATCTTCGACAAATCTTTGTCTGTGAATTCTGACGTCTAATCCGATTTTTTCCAAATCTTCTTCTGTCAGTTTTAGAAAAGTTTTCAAATCCATGCCACGGAAAAGAAAAGAAACATTTTCTAATCCTATTCCATTTAATAAAAATGAAACATCAGTGTCAATGTTTTCTTTGTCTTCGTGCCGAAGGGATGAAAATAAATCCCTCCAAGTTAATAGTTTAGTCATTCCGAAAGAGACGGTTTCTTCATTTTTACTAGAATCATCCAATAGAGGTATGATTTCCTCATAGCCCTTGGCTATGGCAACATCTTTGACAGTCATTCCTCTACGATCTTTTTGAGTAGTATCAATTCCCTTTTCTAACAAAACTTTTATAATTTCCATTTTATTTAATATTGTCGCATAGAAGAGGGCCTGGAATTATTATAAATATGTCAAGTTAAAATTAATTTTTTTGTTTATATTTGAAGTGTTTACTTTTTAAAAGAAATGCATGAAAATTCTTACTGAACGATTTTCAATGTCAATTTCATTCAGATTTGTAACAAATTTTACCAGCTCTGCTACAAAATCTGCTTCTTGAGAATTACATGCATGCATTAACGGTGTTTCCCTAAAATAATTTATTTCATTAATAAGTTACCAAATTACTGTCATTTTAAAATATTTTATTATGTACCTCATTCTTGATGTGAAATTTGCATCAGCTCCAGCTTGGAGAAGTAAAGTTAAACATTCTAATCTGGCTTCTACTGTATTTTTTATGGAATTACATAGAGCTAATAGTGGTGTATATCCCTCTAAATTTATAATATTTATTGTTGGTAATTTATATCACAAATTTAAACAGTGAAATTATTACGATAGCTTCTTACGATTTTATACCTTTCTCTATATTAGGATTTGCTCCCAAATCCAATAAATGTTTAATAACTTTTGGACTAGCAGCTGATGATGCATGTAACAACAGAGTCCATCCAGAATTCAGGAATGCGTTAACATCATTACCAGCTATTTGGAACAATAGAAATGTTATTAGTTGCAAATGATAAATACAAAAAATAAATCATTACTTATACTTATTAAATAAAATCTTTATATTTTAGCTTTATTAGTCAATTTATTAAAATTACCATTAATAAATTTATCGATATTCTCTAAAGTGTCAGATTCACAAGCTCCTTTCGCTAAATCCTGAAGTTGTTTTTTTTCATCTTCTTCATTTATGTGACCATTTAATACAGGATTGCAGTTCTCTTTTTGTGGTACATAATGCTAAAGACAATACGAAAATGATACATTTAAGTATTTACAATTGATAAATAAATATATCACATTAATCATTTGAAATAGGCCATTGCTTTATTAAATTCGCGTTTTATCGAAGTTTTGAACAACTGTAGCTTACCGTGCTAGAATAAAATAATTCATCATCGCTATTTTCGTCATCATCGCTTAGTCCGGCTGGTCTTATATCCATCTTTTATTTCGATTTATTCCATATATATTTTAAGGAATTAAATTGCAAGCGATGAGATATCAGATACGTGGTAGCGCTTTCAAAACTTTTCTATACGCGTGCATGAATGCTTGCGTATCAATGCTTGTTGTATATGAAACTGTGTTTTTCTCACTGCCGGCACCGCCGGCACCCTTTAGAAAAAAGATCAACAATACTCACACAGACACAATGCATTCATAAATACATGTGCATATGTGTGTATACATATATATATATATATATATATATATATATGCACGTAGGCGCACGAAAGGAAAAAAATGATTGGACGAATTTTGGATAATGTATAATGTATATTTATACATATAAGTTGTTTCTTCAGCTCTCATTTGGTCGCAATAAAGTTACTATATGTACATCCTTACATACATATACTGTATATGTATATATATACGTATACATATAGATGGTGACGGTCTTGACCACTGATCTCTATAATAGATATATCTCTATAATCTCTATTATAGAGATCAGTGGTCTTGACCGTCTTGACATCTGATGTCTGATGGGTCTGATGGTTAGTTCAGGTCTAACCTAATCTGACACATGTTTTGTATATGGTGACTTATGTCCCTTATGTCACATATATGTATGCATGTTTGTATATTGTCGAAAATAAAAACTATTTTATTTTACAATAAAAAGAAAATGGAAATAATAGAAAATGTATCCATTACGATGAATATTAAGTATTTAAAAATCTGTCCAGCCAATTACAGAAAACATAATTTTATAAAAAGTACTTTATTTACACAATAACATTGAATCAAGAATATATACATAACTTCGCCAACACTTATCATACAAAACAATACACACTCCGTTAACAATCACAATATTCGCCTGTGCATCATAAAATGCAATTATTAACAACGAAGCACGACCTACACATGTTCTTCCTTCAAAGTTAAAAATTTTCTTTGCGCAAATTTAAGACACATTGCATGGATGACTTCGATTTCAGTTTTGCACAAAGTTAAACGTAAGGATTCCAGTTGCTTCCATCCTCTGGGTGCAGGGAACTAGTTACTAAGAGAATCACATCGACAATCCACCAAATTCCAAGGCCACCGAGCGACAGAAGTTTTCCAACTGCTGTACCAGTATGTCCGAGTGAAAAGCGATCGATGCCTAGGAACCCTAACAATATACTGTACAATAATGTTGTTGTGAAATAATGTCCACTGTACTTGATACACGGAACTCCATCTCGATAAAATGTTCGGGGGCCGAAACACTCGATGTCTGGCAGAACTGTACAGGTAACTTTTGCCTTTTCAACATCTTCGTATCTCGAACCGCCAAACTGTAAGCGGAATATATTCAATGTTATTTTTATTCGTTATGAATTTACTTAATTTTTACCGTATCATTTTGAATTATTTTTTTGAAATTTGTCTTTAACCTTTATGCATCCATGTCCAGCTTCATCTTTCGCCGTTTTGTTTCCTTTATGATCAACTGGTTCTTCGCATTCTATAAAATCTCTGGGCCTACAAATAATAATTATAATAATATTAATAATAATAATAATAATTGTTTGACCCATAAAATTGGTTCAATTTAGGACAATAACAATAATCACATTAAGCTAAATGGTAAACAATATAAAACAGTAAACAAATTACATTTAAGCATATATAAATTCGTTATTTAGAAACTAATTATCAGTATCGCAGAAACAGTGACGCTAAACTAAATTCATAAAAAATTTTTTATTTTATTCACAAAAAGCTACATGCACAGAAAATATGCAAAATGAGAAAAATAATGATTTCGAGTTTTGAGAAAAATAGGACAAATAACATTTAAATTCATTTTATTACATACATTCTAATAAATACTGATTAAATATATTTGTTGAAATGTCAGTATTGGACCTATTGCATATTATTAAGGAGTTATTGGCTAAAATATGACTCATAAGTGACGACAGAGGAGTCAGTAAGAACTGGACAATTTATCAAATGCGTTGAGTTTATTTTATTATTTATTACTTAATGATTTTATTCTGACTCTTCTGTAAGATGAAATATTGCACATCTCCTTAAATATACATGATTCGTTACAAAAAGAATATACGTAAAATAATGACTATTTCTTGATATATACAAGGTTCAATATATATATACAAGAATTTCAATGGCACAACTGTATAAAATAAATGAATAAATACTAATTTAATCATTGTTCATTCTCCATGATTTTCAACTGTTTAAATAAAGAGAAAAAAAATTGAAGAAACGGCAAATTATAAATGATCACGAGTGACAACTTACAGTAACTTGCATTGTACAAGTGGTCCCTCTGGTCTGTTCTCGATTAAAATATCGAACAAAAAGTCTCCGCTCTTGTTCGCAGCTGTGAGCACAATACATAATCCACATTCGAATAAAATTCCAAAACAAATCCCAAAAGCAAGAAATAACCTCATCTTGCGAAGTTCATGATAACTGCAGATGTGCAGACATTTCAGGCAACTGTGTTGCTTTGCTACATCCCTACACAAACATACATACGCGTGTATATGCATACATCGTAAGAAGGTGTGTATGCGCGTATATATACCTACAACAATACATATATGAGACATTCTTTTACAAACCGGACAGTTTTTGACCGACCCATCTCCAAATTGCTTCATAATTTTTTTACATGTTCTAGGCATGAAATAA
>JAPYZR010002895.1:0-15492 GCA_030522945.1 Trichopria nigra
TTATATTGTCAGTTTATAAACAGATCTTTAGTCTTAAAAGTCTTAAATAAAATATCATAAAAGCCCACACGCCTCTCGTATTTTTTATTTTTAAATTAATATAATTTAGGAATAATTGTTATATTTAAAAAATATTAGACATCTTATTAAGTAAACAATAATTTAATTCGAATGAGTTGCGTAAGCGATTTCAATCAATTTTACAATTAAGTAAAATTTATTAATTTAGTATCGATTATTTTAGCATTTGCTCGATTTGAAGAATATATAGCGTTTTCAACTACTGTCAGATAATATCGCACGAGTCGATACTTTATCGAATTTCAAACGCAAAATCCCTTTACGAAAATGTGATCCCGTGCCTAGAATTGCAGTGGCGTGCAATTGAAATTGACCAATCAAATTGCTCGAAAGCTCCGTTGCTAGCAGTGCGAGGCGCTTGTTTTCACTGCCTTTAGTCACGAGTTTTCCAGGCGTTTTCATTAGTCAAGTTCAATCACTCGCCATTCAAATTCTACGCATCGGATCAAATTTTCGCAAAAAAAAAAAAATTATTAATTTAAAATTTAGTGGAGAATGAAGTATTTCCATATTATTCGATAATTTTAGGATATACTATATTCTTAAATGGATGGAAAAAGTCAGTGTAATTTAGTATCTTGTTAAATGTCATGAATTATTAATAATCAGATTTCAGATTTCAGATTTATTAATAATCTAAACAATAATATAATATAAAAAATACATATATATAAAGAATAATATCATATCATACAAAAATAATCTAAACAACAAAAACAATACCATATAAAAATAATATCAAGTAAAAATATTTAATAAATATATAGCTAACATATAAATGATAAAAATTACATGATAAAAATTACATGATAAAAATTATATGATGATTAGGTTGAAATAAGTCCAAAAGTTTTATAAAAGTTCAATTTTCTTTAGCTTACCTTATTAAATTGTAAAAAGTAATATGTAATGATTTTTTTTTAAACGTGAGAGCCTTTTGAATCCATGTTGTTTTATAAAAAAAGTAAATCTGTAAATTAAAAATAATTGATTAGGTGTAAACCTTTAGATTAGCTGTAAAGATCTACTAATATGAAGTGGTATTTGCAAAACAAATATTAGACATATACGGTCTAGAATCTAAAAGAATTTTTTTTCTGGAAGATACTCACTTAGGGTGGTTAGGTACGTTTTTAATGTTTTTCGATGACTATATATATACCATTAGTTATCAAGTGTTTTCATTGCTCCCTAATTCAATTTAATAATATTTCAGCGTACCTGTGGTGAGGAATGGAAGTTTTGAAAATGTTCATTTTCAATTTTTTTTTTTTTTAAATGTCCACGTTTCAAACCATAATTATACATGAAACTATTGTATAACTGGCCACATTAATTAAATGCACGTCGATATCAACATGACGTAGTGACATTTCGCAACTTATATTGCAGATCAAACTTTAATAAGATTAGTATTCGTGCAACGAATGATGTGCCGAGCGGCTGCGGCCAAAGGCCGCACTCGCGAAGTGTACATAGTCATTGAGGCTCGATGTGACTATTTAGTGAGTACGGCACGTAGTTATTAACGCTTATTTGATAAAAACGAGTGATATTAAAAATACGGATATTTTTTCTCGGTGCGGATAAAAATATCCGACAAAAGTCTGTAATAAACACAAACGATTTCTACCAAGCACGTTGGAAAATTTCTAGCTAATTCTGAGAAAGTCAAAAAACGTGAGAAACGCCGAGATTAGCGGAGTAGTGAGCTAAAAATTAAAAACTTAATCTTTCACAGTAGTCGGTGAAATCGGATTAAAGGGACCGTGAGAATTGCGCGCTGTTATAAGGAGCGCAGAAATTTGCACGTCTTGGTTCGCGAGTTAAGCAAGATAAAAGATGGAAAATGAGGTAAGGTTTTTTAAAATTGTAGTGGCATTTTAAGTGCACTTGAAAGTAGGAAATAATTTGATAGGAGAAATTCGATAAGAATCACTCGCCCTGCAAAAGTGGACGGTTTCGACCTAATCTTATCAGACTACTAAAGCACGCCGTGCGCCAGCGAAATCCTTGCCGGAAGAATGATGTGCTTTCGAAATCTTGAAACTTTGCGACCCTTTCTACTTGCATCTATATAAAAAATCCCGGATAACGTTCAATGTCAACTCCACGTGTAACTGCAGATGCATTTTACATATACATTGTGCGGGTTTGGACTTTTATGAATTCACATTCATATTGGACTTTTTTTTTATTAGCATCAAGTTTTGCAATTCTCATGTACATTACATATATTTAATTTCAGTCCTCGCACATATTGTCAGTATAATCAGTTAACAAAATATTTAGGATCGGCGTCACTCCTGATGATCAAAACATCAAGACACCAATTCTCCGACACAAGTTGACTGATTTATTCAAACAGTGATTAGTCGACATTTTTTATGAAATTTAGTCAGAGATGACAGCCGGTGTTTTCCATACATTTGGTTGAATCATAGTTTAATCAAAATTATTAAACACTAACCACTTTCAGAAACGGAAGCTATGCTATATGTTATTCTTTAGAACAAAAGACATATAAGGGAAACGTCGTGATGTTTAGTTTGGAAAGTATATAAAGTTTTCTATGAAAGCTCCTTGAAATCTTATAGATGACGTTTATGGATAATGCTTTAAAGACGTTTTAAGGTATTTTTTTAAAGCTTTGCAACATTTTACACTCAATGCAGTTTAATTGATTGCGTTCAGAAAATTTAAAACGAGTTTTGAACACTATTAAAAAAAGGATTTTAAAGGGGCGTTGAAAACCTTTCAAAACATTTCAAAATGCTTTTAAAATTATAAAGTATCACCGTTTTAGAATCATGTGTCTATATATTTCAAACAAAAATATTGGAAAAGTTGCAGGGAATAAACTACGTGAAAACGTTTCCCACGTCACTTTTCTGCTTTCAGTGACGAATTTTAAAAATGATTTATCATATGCTGATTTTTTTCACATCGACGAAACCTCGAAAAGTGTATTTTTTATAAAATATGTAATGATTTATTTTATCACAGTCTTTTAAAAGTAATTTGGAGTGAAAATTGTGTCATACTTTATTCTAGAAAGTCCGTAATATTTTTGAGATTGAATCGTGACTTTTTTAAAACTGAATACATCTCTACAATTTACAAAGAAACACTTAGAGGGATAGTAGATATTTCTGGAAGAGCGTGTTTTTTATTTTCTTGAATTTCTAGCAAATTCTTTTATATGATAAAATTGATGTTAGTTTATTAAAATTAAAGAGTTACAATAATTTTGAGAATGCCGATTACCCTCAATTCTTAAAACGATATCCGAGGAGTGACAAAAGAAAGATATTTTATTACTTTAAGAAGACACGCTCCCAACAATGACATTCCTCGTGATCAAATACGTAAAGGTATAGAAGAGAACACGAAAGAACCACGGTGGTATGATGTTACTGAAAGAAAAAAAAAATTAACCTCGCGTGTGTACCTGCCTACTTATAAAAGTAACTGCACTTCATTTAACCGCAGACTGCGGTTATGTTGACTCCTGTCTGTAGTTAATTTTTTGTCAGGGAGTGATGAATCAAATCAATGTGCTCTATTTGAGTACATGGCAGCTTGAAACGTTTCGAAAGCACAACTGCATGTTTTACAACTAAAAAAATCTCTATCTGGTTGATATGCATTTAATTATTTGTCCAAAACATTGCAATTTTCTGTCGAACTGTTATTATCATTAGATTTTTAATTTAATATTTTGTATTGTTTAGTTCACTGACTCGTACGATAAATTATTTTAATTCATCATTCTCGAGTAATTTGTTCATAATGAAATTCACTCAGGTGAAAACATGATGTTTGTAGTATCAATTTGTTATTCGTGTACATTTATATCTAGTAAATTCTATTAGATATAATCTATTATCGAAAATCTGTTGAAAATCAGAATATTTATGGGCTAAGAAATAACCTCGGAAAAATTGTTGAAAAGTTCAGGAATCATTTATTTGAAGATTTTCGGAAAAAATGATGCTGAACACAAATTTCAGCATACTCTTTGATTAATTTCTGAACTTTTTGACAATTTTTTCGTGTTTGAGCCGCAATATTGGATGCTTTTACCTTTATTTTAAAAATATTAATATGCAAATTTTAAAGTTCAAGTCTCCAGGATGCGATTTCTTTAATCCAAACAGGAATGGTGAAATGATTTCAATGTGAAAAAACGCGATAAATTTTTTTTTTTTTTTGAAAAATCCATTTTTATTATAGGAAATAATCATATATAGTTTTTCACGGTTGAAGTTTTCGAAAAATCTAATAAAAGATTCTGAAAATTCAATTAATTTTACGTCAGATATGCCTGCTTCGACATTTTTTAGAAGTTTTTTTGCAGAAAATACTACCGTTGAAAACTGTAGTGAAAAAACGTCCATTCATAACTTAACGGGTTAAACAAGGTTTCAACAAAATTTTTCGACATTTATCCATATTCTCTGGTAAACATGTAAGATAAAACACGATAGAAAAACTTTTTTTCTATATTGTTTTTGTCAAATTTGCTTAGAAATATAAAAGAATGTGTAGAAACCCCGATTTTCTATCACGTTTCGTCATATATTTTACTCAGGCTTCTTTTCGTCTATTTTATCGATTAAATAAGTCTGTCTTATTACTCTTCGTTAAATCACGTCTATTCTTGAATATTCATCGACTTTCTTAACTTTGAAAAAGGCGAAAATGAATGGAAATTGGCAAGAGTTTTAGTATTAAAAAAAATACAATATTGTACATAGATTGGGAAATCAGCATTTTCCCACCTTAAAATATAACAGTAATAATAGATATAGTATAACAGAGCAACGAAATATTTCAGTGTACCTATTAGAGAAGTAAAAATATTTGTTTAAAATATTTTGGTATAGTTTAGAAAAGAAACTGAAGTTTAAAGGAAAAGTTTTTTAATTCGTCATTAAAAAGTGTTTTCAATAATGCGATTATAGTTTTCTTTTTTTTGTTTACATGTGTCGTACAATACTGAGCCTACCACAAAATTTATAGTTGCAATAATAGTTGTGGATATCGTAAAATTTTGAGATTTTTTATGAACTTTCATAAAAAATGATTATAATACAAATTAAATATTTTACAAATAGTCAAGTTAACAATTTTCATCTGATTTAAAAAATTTTTACAATTAATTGTGATTTTGGTTTAAACTGTGAAACAAAAAAATGTGAAACATTGGTTTAAAATTGATAGCATTCTTGGTTAATTTAAATATACACATATGGATTTGTTTTTCACCATTATTAATGAATTTTATCTTTATGCTAAAATTTTGTTTCATAACGAACTTTTTTCTTACACTAAGAAATATATATAATAGAATTTGAAAATTTCATATTTAAAGGATGCTATGTATATCTGTAGAAATAAATATTTATATATCGACGGTGAACATTTTTGAAAGTATAGAAATAATTAAAACAAATGACATCACACGTGAAAATACGAGCTCAAAACACAAAAGTAATCTATAGTTGAAATTAAAAAAAAAAAGAAAACTTTTTTACAACAATAATGTCACCCTGTAATGTACGATTTGCCCTGCGGAAACTTGTTCCGAAAAGTAAATCGCATATATATGTTCATTGTTAGTTTTACAATAATAGTAATTATACTAAGGAAAGAAGATTATTATACGAAAATGGTCTATTGATGAAAATTGGCAGAAGCAACTATTTTAATTTCTTGGAGTGAAAATTGAGCTACCCTATTACGGGGATTCTAAGGTAGAAGTTATCGAACTCCTCGAATAACCTAACCCCTCAACAAGAGAAACGTATATTAAAAATACTATTTTTTCAAAATTTAGACTTTGGAAGGGTGATTCTATATACATAACATATAAAATCTACAAAAAAAATATCGGTGGAATTGGTTCAAAATTAACCGAGGATTATCCGAAATAAATTATTTCCCTTGTCTGCAACAAAAATAATTTATTTCGGATAATCCACATTTAATTTTCAATCAATTCCACCGATATTTTTTTAGGATTGTCTGTGTTATGTGCGGTATCAACCTTCTAAAGCTTAAATTAAAAAAAAAAAACGTTCCAATCGTTTTAATTTACATTTTTCTTGCTGTGAGGTTAGGTCTATAACTGTTTGATTTTCGACCTTCCTCACGATATGTCTCTCTTTGTACAGAGACATTTCTCTGATTTAATCTAAAAATAGTAGAATTTTCCTCTAGAAAGAGAGAAAAGTTCACTTTGTTAAAGTCGCTTTTAAAATACACTTTACGCTCTAAATTAGATTATATTTCACTTAATTTCATTCTGCTTAACTATACAAATTAACTTTAAAAAACGAAATACCATCTTCTTATTCAGTACGCAATTTACTATTCAAAATAATGTTAATTTATATATTTTATTAATACAACTTATGTGTTGCACGCACATTTCTATCAGGACCTACTGTCCTTGTTAAGACATTGGTCTCCATGTGAATAGCAATTTCAATACAAATTATTATTCTTCTGGAAATATGGATTACCAGCGTGAGCAATGACCTGAAAATCGCCGACCCCATCGTACTACGTAAAAAAAAAAAAAAATGATTTCGAAAAACTTTGTACATTCAATTTATATTTTGAGCAAATCGCTTTCTTTGTCGTAGACTGATCCTCATCAGAAGACGGTGTGGTATATAGCAATATTGCATTCCGCCGGCTGGAACGAAAATGTTTATGGCGCAACAATGGGGCACAGACTATGATGAATCGTATCGTGATGGTGCCCCAATCGAATTCTCGAAAACCTTGATTCGAATTCGCACACGTACAGAGGCGCGCGCGCGCGCGCACGCACACAAGCGGCAAAGTTGTTTCTGTAGCTTAGCCGGATTCGATAGACCGGACTTTTCGTTTTCCTTTGTTACCCTCGTTTGAAAGCCCAAAAAAATAAAGAATGGACCTTCGGTCGGTCGCGGTCGTTCGGTCGGTCGGTCGGTCGTCGCCTCAGTCTCAGCCTCAGCATTCGAATATATAGGGGCTGATGCTATATAGCATATATAGCTACTGCATATGAACCCGCCGACAGACCGCGATGGTATACTTGGGCACAACTCCGCTTCTTCTTTCGAACCGATCGTTCTCTTCTCCGGGCTTTCAGGCTTTTTCTTTTTACGCGTCTCTCCTCGCGTCCCTTGCCCCCGTCCTCCCTTGCCGCCGCCGCCCCAAGCCCCCGCCTCGCCCCTCCCGGCTGCCGCTTCCTTTTTTATTTAAGTATTTCAATTTAAAAAAGTTCGGTTCGATCGCAGCCTGCGACCGCTCCGGAATGTCGAGGGAGTCTGCGCGATTTTAGCATTAAATTGGCCAGGAGTTGTTTTCAGATTTTTCTTCTGACGGGGAGGATAGAGAAACAGACAGTGCTCGAGAATGAGAAAGAGAGAGAGAGAGTGAGAGAGAGTGATAGAGTGACTGAGAGAGAGAGAACGGCTCTCCCCGTTCGCGACGCGGTCTGGCCTGGATAATATACGTATATGTACGGCCTCGAGATAATTCAATTACGCGAGTCGTCGTGATGCATTTTGCAGATATTCTCCGGCCCAAGTTGCAGCTCGCGTTGCCCGCTCGACCGTATTCGTTACCGTAACGTCTTCTTTTCCCGTCCCGTATTCATCGACTATTCCGCCTCATTTTATATTTGCTACTCTGAAATATAATTTCAAGTGCGCTCGATCGAGAGAAAAATATCTCGTTTCCATTCGGGCGTAATTCATAATTTACTCGACACTTTTAATCAGACATAACGCCGCTACCGTCCGTTGCCAGCCAGCCAGCCAGCGAGCCAATCCGCCTCCTCTGATGCCTGGTGATGCCTGATGATGCTCCTCGTCGCTTCTCGCTGGACGTATATACTATATACAGTTTTAGGCATTCTCAGATGTTTTATTAAATATATAGTTTACTTTTAAAAATAACTTTTTTTGCTTATAATTGGAGTGGGCAAACATAAAGGAATATCGAAAGACGAGGCTCTGTATACTCCGCATCGCAAACCCAACCTTTTCTTATAAAATGGCCGTCTAATTAGCGACGAGATATTACTCGTCCGATTGAAGAAAAAGAGTATTCATATACTAAAAATGTAAACACTTATATGATACTTTACAATTTATTACACAAGGAAGAAAAAAAAAGTATTGTTGAAACAACCATACTTTTTTCCGGGTAGAAGTGAGTCCTGCGTATCAAACAGGGAAATATCGATTGTACTGAACCGGGTTGTACTTTTAATGGATAAATGCAAGTGACGATTGATAACATTTAGCGGCATTTTCAGCTAATTAGAATGAATAGCTGAATGTTTACCAAGGCTTTTCCTAAACATTGATCATACGAATGAGATTTTTCAGGGAAAACTATGTCGGAATTAGCCAACAATTATTCAAACTACTATAACTGTTCAGCATATATAACGTTAAGATTTCTCTAGTGAAAAATTATACCAGTTTCTGCCCAATTTTTCTAGCCTCTGTGTTCTTTTTTTCTACTAGGGTCATTTCCTTTGAAGACCGATTGTCCAATGAGTTACACACAGATCGGAGGAATTTTAAGCCTATTATGAAAATCCTTAACTATAGATGTCAATACGTCAGCTTCATGAATTTGACGATTACTTATTTGCTTTTGTACGCCCATGATTGGCTTAGTTTCAACACTTTTTAGTCATCGTTCATTTTCGTGCAATTTACGTGACCCGCATATTATTTTTGAATCTTTCAATGCTACGAATTATGGTTCTCATTCTTCAGTTGATCGTCCGCGTCATCTTTGGAATAAGGTTCACTTTGACGCTTCGTCTTCGTGACTCAGAGTCCGTATGATATTTTCAATAATGAATTTGTGTATTTTTATCTGTGACCGAAATACATACTTATATACATATATATATATATATATATATAAACTTTGGCTATCGAATGTTGTACTTTGTTCTTTGTATAACCTCTGCCCCGTTTAATGTAAAATAAATCAAAATGACGCTGATCGACAAAATATCACTTTTTGTTTGTCTTTGATATGCGCATTTCATATATATCGGTAATCATATATCATTTCAAAAGTATTTCTTGGCGCTGAAAACGATGGTGCTTTCAAAATTTTCCTATCACGACACGTTTTCTTTAGAAAAGTGAGGTTAAATTTGTAAAAATTTATGTTTTTTGGCGCTAAATTAACGGCATAATACACCATAGTAATTTATCATTACGAGCAAAAGGAATTAATTGATTTGTCAAAAATGATTGCATTGAGATTTTCAAGTTTGCTGATTTATTATGAATACTACATACAAACATCAAAACTATCATAAACAAAATGTTGCATCCAAAATCAGTGACCGAATAGGAAAAATAAAAAAAAGATTACAAATTTTTTTAGCGAAATTAAATTTAATAGTTAAATAATAATTTAATAATTAATTAATAATTAATTAATTAAATTAAATAATTCAACATTATATTAAAACGCAAAGAAAATTCATAAGATGGAAAAATAAATTGGTATTATAGATGAAATATATCGCTTTGATATGGTACAAACGAAATTATAGTTACCAGGCACCAAAGAATACTTAGGAAATAATACTGCGCTTGTCATTAAAACAAAATTTTCTTTTGTATTTTGCGAAAAATAAAAAATCTGAGAGAAGCATCGTTTTCTGCACCATAATATCCTTTAGAAATAATATTTCGCATGTCAAAGGAAAAATCAGTGTCCATCAGTATTATTACTAACAATTAACAACACCCCCCAACCCCCCCCCCCCCCTTCCCGCCCCTTATACGATTTGTAGAATTTCCATTGGAATCATTCGTTTAGTGTTTTTACTAAATCATAAATGATACGGATGACGGTAAATAGCAGTTTACTGTTGAACTAGAAGTTTGTAACAAAAGTCGTACTAATTAACTGTTAGTACTTGTTATCATGCATCATTTATTATTCAGTATAATTACTAAATGAATATAAGTGGAAATTTTATCAATCATATAAGATGGAAGAAATCGCACATTATTTTGGTAACATCATTTATATATTTCTAAATTAATTTTTCCTGAAACACTGTCTCACTCATGTGGGAAATGTTTATGATACATTAATAAAATTTTATCCATTAATGATAATTAGTTGAAAATGTTACTAAATATTACCCGTTATATCTGTGCTGGCCAGGGCCTAATATGTCACGCACAAAATTCTATTAGAGAAGCTTCAAATACTAATTAATTACTAATCTAAATGATGTTTTACCAAATAAATTAGTAAAAACTTGACATTAATTAAACTTAATCAAACTAATAGCTAACCATTAGCATGTATAACTATTAAATGCTTTAGTTCAAAATTCATAATGCTCTCACTCAGTTAACAGTTTTATCGATAAAATTAATTATTTAATGCGGTAATCGTGAGTAATTGATTCTGGTTGGATTATTACCTAATTTTCTTAATAAGATGCAAACAGGAAAAATTCTAATTGACTATTTATGGAAAAAGTTACAACATTTTTTGGAATTTATACTATGAGTATGGTAAAAAGTTGCCATCCATTATGTATCAATATTTTTTATAAAAAATGACAATTTTTCGCATGACGAAAGTCTGTCCTCAAAATACCATCTGGTGTGGTAAACTTTACTAGAAAAAATTTCTCCTCGTGCGTATGAAATAATTTTAATAAAATATATGATCATTTCTACTTCATTGGGTTCTTGTGAATTAATTTTTTAATTTTTTCCGGCACCAGAAATTTCTACTAATTTGAACATCGAAAGAATCTGCCTGTACAAGTTGCTTTGATGCTGTTTCCTTGTACTATAGGATAATTGTTAATTGAAAATGTTGATCGGTACGGAATATTTTTCTAGAAAAAGTACTTTGAGCTCGGAAGAAATTAATTATGATACACAAGTGCAGGTATTTTTGATACACCGATGACTTTTCCGGTCTACTTCGGCTGTGGCTTCGGTATGCGGTATAAGTTATCGAATTGAAATTCGCTTCAAGATGCGCTTTCGAAATGTAATAACTTGCATGTCGTACACATACGTATATAGAGTCCAATTTTATAAAATGTACTTAACGGTGAACACACATACACACACACACATTCAATACTTCCCTTTCAACCGTTAGGTGTACGTCGTATGTAATCAATTTCCTTAACCTTATTTATCCGAGCTTTATTGCAAATGAAATGTGGTAGTGTGCAATTTTAGATAAATGCTATAAAATGAATTTATATACACATCGGAACTTACAAAAAATAAAACTAATATAATATAGCAATTTAATTAAAATGTAGATGTGAGTGATTTATTATAACGTATATATAAAATTGTTTTTTGTTATGAAACACAATACACTTGCTTCCTCAAGTGGAATGAAATTGTTTTATATTTGATCGCCGTGCCAACTCGAAAATTAATTCATATATACTTTAACGACAATTCTGACAGATTTGAGTTTACGCTGTCGGCGGCGCTGCGCTATTTTTCAGAACACCATCGCAAAATTATTAATTTCGTTATCACGTTTTCAATTTAGATTGCTGTTTTTTATTGCTATTTTCCGACACACACACACACACACGCGCGCGGGCCTTCTGTTTAGTTTCATAACATTTTCTATAAACTTGGCAGAAGTTCGGTTTTACTTGTACTTCGGCTTTACTGTACTTCGGTTTTCAAGTTGTTGGCACATTTTTTTTTTTATTTTAGGAAAATATAAAATGTGATTTAAAAAAAAAAAAAAAAAGACTCTGGTATTGAAGGTGGTGTTTTTATCGTTTAGTAGATTTAATGTATCGTAAACTAGTTTTAACGTTTACCCCCTTCCATTACCCGATTTTGAAACTTTATGCTTTTAATGCTAAATTCAAAATGAGCTTTCCCGAAAACCGTCGAGTAACGAGTTTCGTTTAAATGTAATGTAACCTTCACGAAGTAAATTTCGACTTTTAATTTTGAAATTAAAATAAGTGACTTGGAAAACCTTCGAATAACGAACTTTGACCAGATTCAAAATAAATTTGACGTAATTGGTGTCCCTCCCACGTTTTTCGTCCAATCAAATTGAAAGACGACATACGGATGCGATTAATGTCAGTGCGATTAATTGTTTTCAATCGTCCGAGTAGTTTTATCAAAAAATTGAAAACCGGCCGACGAGTAAATGCCTTGCATCAGGCCAAGTAATTGAAAATTCGAAAGAATCAAAGAATTTATTAATTAAATGTATTTACTGCAGTAATTAATCAAGTTCCAATATTATAAAGTTGAGAAGAATACGAAACAGAAATTAATTAATTATTGCGTATACACAAAGTATAATATACGTCATTCTTCGGCATAGTAGGTTTACTATATATGCATTTCAGAGAGGTTTTAGAGGCGTAGTCAGAAAGAAAGTAATTAATTTCATTAATCGAAATTATGATATCATATATTGTATCGTATCTGACATTTACAATTTGTCAATTTAGTATACTCGATGTTATAGATTTTTATATATTCAGGGTCAACAAACAAATGTTCCGATATACCAATAATAGAAATTGAGAAAATTGCCCTTATATCGGCTCCACTGTCACTCATCTGGTCAACGGTTGAATTAGATTTTTAATTCGAATGTATATATTTACCTTGTAAGTAAAATAATTAAAACGGATGTATGTGAACAATATCGCAAATATTTTACATTTTATTATGGGAAATGAAGTATTCCAGCAATTTAAAAGGTAAATAACGATCAAAATGTTCAATCTGAAATTCCGCACGAGTAACTAAAGTCGTTAAATGAAAATTTCATTTCAAATGTATTACTTGTTCCCCTTTTATTTTTTTTTTTTTTTATTTTTAATAAATTGTAGATATTTTGATTCGCAATATTTATACTTGGAAAGCAATGCACCGCCGATTTATCAATGTATACCTGCGCTCGTCTCGAAGTATTCGATCAAAGATAAAATATGTAGATGTATTCCATTAAAATCAATAGCCTTGGTAACTATTTTGAAAAACACAAACTTAAATCCATACTTTCGTACATTGCATAAATATTCCGATAATCAGCGTAAAAAGCGTAAAAATAACGTCACTTTATATTTCCATAATAATTAAAGCCAGAAGATTTTTTTTTTAAATTATTTTTCTAACACGATAAATCCAAAACTAAAACATACGCAAATGTATAATTTTCCCTCTATACTCGTGTAGATGCATAAGTTTATGCAGTCGTAAGCAAACATTTGTTAAAACAAATTTAATATTACTACATATTTAATTTATGGATAAATCTATAAATCAGTCCCGAAAAATTAGTAATTGCCTCTAAGTGAATAAGTGACCGATATAACAGGAGCTAGGGTACACTTTATTGTCACAACTATGTGTTAAGAAAGTACCCATTTACCATCAATAAGAAAGTCATTCCACGTACAGGCCGGGGAACAAATTTTTTGCGGATAAGCGAATATTCGAACCTATCAATACTGGCAATGCAAAACAGGAGCGAAATTAGCAATAAACGAAAGTGAAATAAACATTGTGATATGTCAGTAAAATGAATCCCTTCGTTGACTCTTTTCTCAATATGTCGCCAGAAAGGAGGTATATATATGCTAGATATAAAAATTCAAAATAAATTTCTTGATCCTTTTTTTATAACTCTAATAATAATGTATCACTAGAACCATATATTTCATAAATTACGTTTGGTGCATACCGCGTCCGAGAATCTTTCGACATTCATGCCTATCTTGCCTGTCGGGACCACCGCATATACAACTGCCAAAATGCAACGATTTCATTAAGCATGAACGAAAATTTTCGAGATAAGGCAAGGTTTTGCCATCGACAAAATGGCGAATAAAAAAAAATGTGGAATCGGACTGAGGATTTTTTACGCTCGGCCTCATCGGATAAATTCGTTAAATGGCAACTCGATACCAGTCGGTCGAATTCCATCTGGAGCTTCGCGTACAAGAGTCGGGATTTGTGGACAAAGCGAGGTTCCGCGGTCTATCCTGCGTATATACACTCTCCTTTTCTCCATCTCCCCGCGCTAACTCTCGCTCTCACTGTCGCTCCCTCTTTCTCATTTTCTTCCCTCTTCCTCCCTCGCGCGCACACACACACGCACACACGCGTGCATGAAAAAACAACGCGCGAGTGCACAAAACACACACTCGATCTCAGCCTCGCTCTATACCCCACATACGCCCTCTTCCCTCTTCCGCTTATCCTCCCTCCTGCTGCCACCCCCTGCCCCTCCGACCCAACGGCACCCTTACGAGGAATTCGTAAAGAGAGAGAGAGAGAGAGAGAGAGAGGAATGCGACGAACGCCCGTACGTCATTCTGTCATGAGAGGAGTAGAGCACTCCCGCTTTTCGCTGGTGGGGCCCTCCGCATGGTTCGTGCGGGTTTCAGAGACGAGGTATAGCCGATGCTTTTCTGAGCGAATTCGCCGAACACGTTGCTTTTGATCTCGCGGGGAAAACCATACGCGGAAACCGACTAAAACGGCCCACGTGCGCGCTATACCATATGTACGCGGCCCCGCACGTAATCGCTATAGTCTTTGCATGCGTCTCCAACCACACATATATGTATGCCCCGCTTCCACTCTGCTCCGCGGCGGTCTTTGTCTCGGCTACTCCGCCGCCGCGGCCGCCCGCCTGCTCGCCTTCTACATATTCCGACATTCTCGCGAGTGTACATTTTTTGAAAACTTTTTTTATCATCCGAAGCCGAGAGAGCGCGGTTTTATATACGCTTCTATTTCAAATAATGCCGCCAATGAGGATTTATATCTTAGTCCTCTTTGAAAGCTTAAAAACGACTGAGACCCGTATTACGAGTTAAAATACAACAGTGATGCGTCGCTTATTCGCGTACGCGTTGATTTAACGACACAACCTCGTCGTCGTTATCTCGTCGTACAAAAAAGATGCCACCCATCCTTGTCTGCACAAAAATGAACTTTGCAAACGTAATGATCCGCATGAAGATAATTCTTTAATATAATGTAAGCAGTGCCAGTCAAGCATTTTTGCGGATTTTAAAAATATTTCTTTTTTTTTTTTTCAATCTTAATACTAAATCGGGAAAAGTAAATAATATTTGGACCTCTGCTTCGTTCAGTTCGAGTAAAGTTAGGTCGCTAATGAGAACATGGCCACTATAACCAGAATATTTGACCTTAAGGTGGTTCTAAAGTAGAACACTTACCGACAGAGCTTTTCAACAATAAAAATATAAATCAAAAGAGATTGAAACTTTTTTTCAAAGTTTGGGCTTTGGAAGGGTGATTCTACGTAACGTATACAATCACCAAAAAAATTACAGCAAAAATCATTCAAAATTAA